>JAOTAX010000002.1:31766681-31782719 GCA_025629825.1 Erythroxylum guanchezii
ATCTATTTTTCAGGCTTTGAAGAGTACCCCGTTCGACACGGGAGTATGTCTACTGTCCGCAACTGAAAGATAGAGGTCGGGATCAGTTCGCGTCTGCATTAGTGTTCCATAGAATTATATTCCACAATCTTTGTAAAATGATGCTTTGTATTTCTAGCGGACCCAATGTGGTTCTATTGTTTTTGTACATTAAATGGTTATTGTAAATTATTGTTGACTGTTTGTAATAACTGCAATACTTCCTTGTAACGCGGGCTCAATGTATCTACTGTTGATTCCGCGCGAATGAATGTTTTAACAAAAAAAAAATTTATACTGAGTTCGACTGACTGATGTAGCACGCCACCCTCGCGGGGCACGGACTCGGATATCACCAACGATGTTGGGTTTGGGTCACGCGAGAGTGGGGTGTTACATTTAGGAGGTATCAGAGCCCAGCAGTACGTATGTATCTGGGCATTTTCTGGAACATAGGTCACGTTGTATGCATTTGAGTCGTGTCGTTGCAGACCGTGGCAACTGATCCCTAGTCTGAGTCGCACGAGGATAAATCCGACGTGTGTGAACATGTGTCAAGTGCTTAGTGGTAGCATAAGGAGAATGTATCAGAATGTGAGCTATAAAAGTGTATGGGTAATTAGGAAGGGGGAAAAAGGAAAAATGGATAATGAGATTTATATTGTACTGTGGTTATAAACCCTCGACTGTGATATAAGTATGATTATGTTGGCATGGGCTAATTGAGGAAAGAAATGATATCAAAATGAATCCCCTGATTAAAGTGGCAATATTACGGCGACAGAAAATGAACATTTCTATAGCTTAGAGAGATCCACTGTGGATATGAGAAATATATTGGTTACAGTAGGCCTATGTGAGATTAAAAGTTCGAGATAATTAGGTAATTAGAGTTGTTATTTGTATATTCGACGAAATGGGAACAATTGGAAATGAGCAAAAAAAATTTTATACTGAGTTTCGACTGACTGATGTAGCATGCCACCCTCGCGGGGCATGGACTCGGATATCACCAACGATGTCGGGTTCGGGTCACGCGGGAGTGGGGTGTTACACAGCTGCTTCAACTCTTCTATCCTATACCTTGACATGACAAATAAAAAATTATGGTTTGGTCCACCTTTCACGCAAACCCAGCCATGCTTCTTGTTTTCATCTCTGGTACATGGGCTAGCTGTAGAATGGATTTTTCAAGGTCAATTTCGACAGTGCATAAAAATTAAACGGTGACGACTTGGAAGCTCAAATTTTATCAGTATCTTCATCTTTGAGTTAGCTTCGATATGAGACTTGAATCATGGGATTTCGACATCTGAGTCAAAAGTTTTGGCCAAAACATCGTCGATAGGTCATTCTGGCGCTCCAAAATATGACGTGAATTTCATTAATTTATTGCTCTTAAATTCCAGCTCTGGAAAATCTACAATTGGTCTCAAAAAATCCGTCAATGAGTCAAGAATTTACATATAAAATTTCAAAATTTTTGGCTAAACCAATCTCGAGATAAAAATCCCACAATGACTAGAGGTCAAATCTGCCGGAAACTCAAAAACAGTACAATTCAAGTCTATTTGTATCATTTATGCATTTTACGTCAATGGACCTTGAATAATGCTAAAACATGATAAACCAGTCATAGATGAACATAAAATGAATGTAAATGACTTTGAATTAAGTCCTAAACATATGTGAAAATATGAGCGTATCAAAATCGAATATAGTTTGAATTACAAAAAATATGAATCAATTTCCAAAAAAAATTTCAAAATTTTAATCAATTTTAGAAAAATCCTAAATTTCATTATTAAAAAACGCCAAAAACCCAAATTCGACGTAGATTAATGACATTTTTATGCGATTGATTTTACAAATACATTAATTCAACCTTGAATTTCATTAATAAAAAATAATTTTGACAATCTCTAACTAATTAAAAAGTTGAAACACTAACGTACAGGGTTTCATAAATATAAAAAATTATGTACAATTTAATGAAATTGAGTGTAAATTAAGCCAAAAAAAATAAAAATAATATGATTTAAGCATTAATGGAAGAAGGAGGCAAGAAATTTTCAAAATCTCGAATTTAAATGTTAAGGTTTACCCTTCAAACACAACTTGAAGATTTGATGTTTGTGACTTGATAGAGCTTGAAAAAGTTATGAATTAGTTTCTTAAGCTCTTAAAATGCACTCGAAAGAGTTGATAATCATTGGATTGGAAAGGATGAATAAGAAGGGAGAAATGATCATGAGTGTAATATTGAGAAAAGCTTCAATTGTAAGGTTTATTAATTAGTGAGTTTTTTTACAAGAGAAAAGTGGTTTAGAGAAGGAGTAAACCTAATTTTGTGAAAAAAAAAAAGAGAAGAGGAAACCAAGCAGACCAGTCCACATCAAGTTCTTTCTTCTTTCTTTCGTTTATTTCCTTTAAGCTTGATATATAAACTGAGATTGAAGGTGCTATACATGTTTATTATGTTTTAATTTCAAATTAGGATTTGTTCTTGACTTATTTTGTAACGATCATTTTTTATTTCAATATAATCTTATGATGTTGTGATATTTGTGGTGGTTTATTCTTCAACAATAAATCAAGAGAGTGAGTTGAAAGTAATATGATTAGGTTAGGTAATGAGAGTTATCGACCTAATAAGTCACGCAAATATAAAATTGATAATCATACGAAAACGTTAGGCAGTTATTTATAAATCGAGAGATTGCAAAATCTAAAATTTAGTAATCAATTAGGGTTAAATGTTTGGTCTTGAGAAAGAGTAATTAAATCCTTGAGAAATCTAGGATCAACACCCAATTGAGTTAGTGGTTAAAGGAACAAAATAACAATATAATGAATCCTAAGTTATCATCTTTGATCATCCTTGTTTTATTGTGACAGCTCAATTATTAAGTAGTTAAGTGCTCAATTTTATTTGATTGTTTTGATTTCTTATTATTCACTTTCATTCAAATCATATTTTTTAAATCTTAGACAAAGTTAGGTTCATTTAGTTTTAGCTACTTTGTTGTGGGATCGATACCTTTAATACTATAAACTTACGATCCATATACTTGTAGATATTGATGGTTTTATTATAGGTAAAACTTGCTCAACACCTCTCATATAAGTTGTGTTTGTTTTCCCCAAATCCATTAAGTGTTCGTTCTTCAATTTCACTTTTTTCAAGCTTCTATGCTAAGTATCCAAACTAGGTATGGGGCTAACTGTAGAGTCAACAAATTGAGAGATCTTCACTTAAATAAAAAACAAAGACAATGTGAAGTTCTTCCAAATGGCTATAAGGTGTTTAGAGCTTATGGTGGAAGAGAAATCAAAGAGTGTTTAAGAGCACTATTAGGGATGTTAAGATAGTGCATCTTATGAAAATCTCTATGACATGAGAAATGAATTTGGTGATATAAAAAGTAACTTTCGTGAAAGGAGCTCGCTTATTTGTTTCCTTTGACCTAGCCTTTAAGTGGTACATATAAGGGATTTCTTTGAAATTCTACACTTGGTTAGTAGCTTCAGAACATGATGTTGCTACGACGTTGACTAAGTCATGATTCTTAAACAGAAAAGTAGTTCAGACATCTTAGCCTCGAGTATTTATTGATTGCTCTCGACTAGCTTAGCCACTCAAATAGTTCTGTAATTTATTTTTCAAATATATTTTTTGCTTTTACTTAATCAAATATATTACTTCTTGTGGTTGTTCACGATTGTTTTATTTTAGGCTTCTACCTAGTCTTAATACAATATATTTTAACTTCACTAGTCGAAAGGAGCCTCCTTGTAAATCCTTCTCTTTATAACGTACCTCCCATCTCCAGCCTTGGGCTCCTAATGTTAAAAGTTAAATGATGTTCTCCAACTTAACATGCAAAGTGAAGAGTAGGAGGAATAGAATGAAATACTAATGCAGGCGTGAATCTTTACTAGTTCTACTAACATAGAAGGAGAATCATGTGGAACAACTAGGTACGGATTGATAGACGATAATGCTTTTCATTTCCTCTAACAAATTATTACTATTTTGATATTTTATTATTATCAAAATTATATATTCAACATATTGAAAAAAAGAAATAACGTGGAAAGATATAAGATTAACGTAACATAATCCCAACGAGAAATCAGAAGAAAGTGAGGATCATTGCTAGTTTCCTTTCGAGATTCTTTTAATATTAAACTAGGTTTGAGACGTGAAAAAGTATATCCTAGCGACCCTCTGACAATGTCACAGTCAATTCATTGGATATCAACTTTCCGAGAGAACTTGATTCTGTCTCTGAAAGACATCTTTCAGCACAGAATCCAGGTCGCTTAGGCTCAGGCAAAAACGTATCCTCAGCATCCAACATTAGGAGGACCGAAGCCATCGTTGGTCTGTCTTCTGGACGCTGTTGGACACACAACAGTCCTACTTGGATACATCTCGTTGCTTCAGTATCAGAAAACTCGCATTCTAACAACTGATCTACCAATTCCAGGGCCTTTCCTTCGTTCCACAGCTTCCATGCCTGTAAAAGTTCATCTCAGATAATAAATTTTAATACTTCTACTTCCTGCATGCTGATGATCAATATTCTCTATACTGAAGAAATCTTTCATTCTCTGCACTTACATGGCCCAAAAGGTTAAGTTTGTGGTCTAAATGGAAAAATCCTCGGTTCCTCTTGCCGCTCACCGTCTCCAATAGTATGACACCGAAGCTGAAGACGTCAGATTTTAAGGAGAAATGTCCATCTATGGCATACTCTGGAGGCATATAACCACTGCATCCCTCGAAAAAGCAATGCAAGTTCAGTAACAAAGTTATCTGATATGAGAAATGACAATAATCCAAATCTTTGTGTTGCTTCTTACTAAGTTCCGACTATCCTCTTTGTATTGCCTTCTACCTGATCTCCACCAAACAGCTTTGCCATTCCAAAATCTGAAATTTTTGGATTCAAATCACTGTCTAGTAGAACATTACCAGCTTTCAGGTCCCTGTGGATTATTCTCAGTCTTGAATCTCTATGAAGATAAAGAACTCCTCGTGCTATTCCCACAATGATATCTACCCTCTTTTTCCACTTGAGTAATGGTCGCATCATCTCATCTGCATAAAATATTAGCTCGTTGCATTTTAACTGGAGATTTGGAGAGGGCAAAAGATCCAGTTTGTGTTATGAAGCATGAAGGACTATTTCTAGAGCCGATGATAAAGAGGGCAATGCTTGTACGTAAAGTGGAGATACGAACCAAATATGAAGGAGTCCAAGCTGCCTTTTGGCATATACTCATAGATTAACATCCTTTCTTCTCCATGGATACAACAACCTAGAAGCTTTACAAGATTTCGGTGTTGGAGTTTGGAAATCAAAATGACTTCATTCTTGAACTCTCGAAGGCCTTGCCCGGAGTTCTCTCTGAGTCTTTTTACTGCTACTTCTTGTCCATATTGCAACTCTCCCTGCACGTTTATTTTAATTTTTTCCAGTGTTTGGAAATTGCATAAATCTATCACGAAACAGAAGATAATTTTTTATGCTCTAATCAGTTCCTTCGTTTTTATATTTTTTACTATAATGTCCATGTTCTGAAGGGTACAAAAGCTCAAGATTGTTAAACAATACAATATCATGACAGAAACAACTCTTACCTTGTATACTGGCCCAAATCCACCTTCGCCGATCTTGTTAGCAGCAGAAAATTTGTTTGTAGCAAGTTGGATGGTGGTAAACTCGTACACAGGGAGTTCAAGATCATCCCTCTGACTCTCAATTCTGTTGACATTGACTTCATTATTTGGTTGATTTTCTGTCAACGTGAACGGAATTAGTGAAAAAGAAACCTCAAAATGCTATTAATATGAGAATTGAAAAACCGAAGAATCTCACCTATTTTTCTTCTATTAGTCCAGACCACAAACGAGCCAATTAAAATCAAGATAATAAGTGCCGAAGACAATGATATGGACACAGCGATTGCCACATTCTTTTGTTTAATATGAACAGCAGCATCTGCCTCTGACAACCACAGATGAAGGATAAAAATCTATATCATTGACCAATTACACAAGGTACAGACATTGGTCATAATTGTGCACTTGATTATCTAAACGCAAGATCAGGTCTCCACCATAGCAAGAGTAGAGATATTTGAAGTGGTTCTTAGGCCAACAGAATTGTTGATCAAATCTCTTATAATTGACACTGGCCATTAGAAAACAGTGAAAATCTTTTGTCCACAACGACCAATGGACGTCATCTGCTAGCACTAGTTTGTCCTGAAATTAGGAGATCTGAAGAAAAGTAGTAGAAAGATTCTTACCTAGTTCCGAAGCTGCCACTCTTACATAAAGGTCTTGCCCAAATTCGGCTACTTGTCTAACATCAATCAAACCTCTGGACCAAGTCACGCAGCTATTGCCAGTATCTTCAATGTCAAGTTTGGCATAAGCCACACAAGTGCAGTTCTTTAAGCATTCTGCCTTGCAATCATCAGTGCTGATGCTTACGTTCACTCGAAATTCTGAAGCATCTGGCAGTTTCAGTCCGGCTATTTTCATAAATCCTTCTTTATTGCCACAAATTTGTGGATCCACTGGAATGCATCCACCTGACCAATCCATCACTTCCCAGTCTCGGGGTGATCTAGGTTGAAAGCCCTTCATACAAGAACAAAAGGTGGGATTATTTATATCACAGACGCCATAATCACCACATAACCCGTAAGTGTCACAACGGTCTTGTTGGACAGTGAACAGGAGGTTCCAACTTGAGAGTCTATCATTCCATGAGAAATGCTGGACAAAGCCAGATGGACTCAAGACAAACCTTGAAGTGAGGTTGTTCATGATTTCGTAGGAATAGTACACACTATCACCACTGGAGACAAATGTGGGTTGAAAAACTGGGTTTGTCATGAGAGCTGGCATACCACTAAACTGAGTCCCATACCATGGTCCACTGCGAAACTGCTCTGTAGATCCCTTCCGAAGAACGAGTTGGGGAAGCCCCCCAGGATCCACACTGTATGTGTAGTCTCCTGAAGAGGGATCATTAGAGCTTTTCCAAGATGTCAGGTGCCAATTCAGATCAGATTTCTTGCTCCAACCCAGTTTCATGCCAGCTAGCAATGTATCAAAAGGATAATCAAAACTTTGCCATAAGAAGTTATTTTTGTTGTTATCACTATCATCTCTCAGAATGAAGTTTCCAGTGTCTAAAAGCTGTGCAACTGGACTTCTCACACGATGCGAAGAACTTGAAGACCACAATACGTCTTTTGTTTGGTTGAGGAGGACAACATTCCCATCAACCGTGAACGTTAACGTTCCAGAAGAATTCACAAGTGGGCTATCCCTATTTGCCACCCAGACAACTGTTTGAATCGGTATACTTTTATACCATATTCCTAAATACCGAGCACTCGGATCTCCACGACTAAAGAATCCTAGTTCGAATTTACCACCTTCTGATACCACGGTCTGGCTGTCATTAATGGACAGCCCAGGAATAATTTTGTCAGCTGCATTAGTGTGTTCAGGAAACAGAAGTATCAAGGCGGACCAAACAGATAGAAACAACTCCTTGCCCATTAGTTTTCCTATAATTTTCATCATCTTCCATTTCATTAACAATACCAAATTCAAGTGGTTAGATCTTTCTCCGGTGCTCCCCCATGTTGTTTAAAGAATGCAAAAAAAAATATTTCTAGTGCAGAGTAGTTGAATATTTGGGTCCCATAGCGTCTTCTCAATAAAATGCCCCCAATATTCACTTGACAGAATGAAATAAATTGATTTTGACTTTTAGTCAATCTGATTACACAATTTTCTTAAAGCAGAAGACCAAAAATTGCATAATTATTTTTCCGGCAGCACCCTGATTCCCATGTGCAGGGAAATCTGTGAGTATGAAGGGCCGGTTTCATGGGATGCGTACTGGTATTTGTTAATCCGTAACAATGGAGTTGTCCACTGAGCATTCAACTTTTCTCTAGAAAATAAAGGCTTAAACATTGTCTCGCTAATCAAGAAGCAAACACCAAAAATTTCCCCCAATGTATTGTCAGCAAAGGTCATACCTAATCCCAACAACGATAAATAAAGTATTCTTAGTAGGGAAAATCTTCAATGAACAGGTCCTACCATCAATTGGAGTGGGAAGGCCACCTCTGAGGATCAAAAGCTGATAAATATATAGTTGCTGTTTTCCTCTTTTTTCACCGACAAGACTCCAAATGTCACTAAGGATTTCCTAAATATCTAGTGACCAAAGTTACATTTCACTCTATCGACAGAGTTATTGTCGAAGTAGATTTTTTGAAGGTGATCAATATTCTCTTCTCTTCTATTATACCTTCGGTTGAGTATTATTTTTGATGGGGGATACTTGTGGTTTACTCTACAAAGATTGGGAGGTAAAACTTCAGCACATGTATCGCAAAAAGAATTAGTGTGCTGATAGTCTAGCATTGCTCGCAAAGATATCCAGCCCAAACTTTCATATTCTCCAAACGCCTCTGGCAGTCATCATATATCATCTAAACCGTGATAAATACGGAGTTTTGTACCACAGATCTCTACATTAGATAAAGCGTTAGCTTTATTTGTTTGGTTTCCTTTGTATTAAAAAAAAAAAAAGATTTCACTCTGCCATAGACACATTCAAACTGTCACTGTAAAACAACATGGGCACCGCAACCAAAGACCATGGCTTGTCCTATGCAATAATGGCATGTTAATAAGTACTCATCTAGAATATAAGATCACTGTCACGAATCAAACTTGTAAAAAGGATGGGTTTTCTCTCATGTGGAAACTCAGGTAGGAGAAACTTGACCATGGAAATAGAAGCTAAAAGGGAAATAAAGAAGAAAGGGAACTATTCAATACTTTTAATGTATGCTAATATTTTTGTTAATAACAAGAAAGCAGTGGTATTGGTTTATGTATTACAATCAATAGGTTTAGTTGTAGTTTAGTCATGTAATTTCTTAAAGATATTCTTTATCTCGTATATATTCAGATGTAAATGATAAGTCCCTTAAAAAAAGTATATAGCAAATAATATTAATTATAATCAAATCATAATTATGAGATTGATATTATATTTTATGTATTTTTTAAATTATTCCGAGTTATTGTTTTATTGAGACTAAGCATAAAAAGACAAAGACAAACATACATTATGTTTTTTTCCTTATGAATAAAGTAGTTAATCTTATTGAATAAAGTATGAAAATACTTAAACAAACGTGTACATGTTTGTTAGAGAACAAGTTTATTAAACTGACTTCATATAAAAATTCAATTTGAAACATTAGTTGTATGTATATAGAAATTCTCATTCTAATGATTATATAATTAATGCTTTGACTTAAAACCACTTAATTATCGCAAATAAGAATTGTTATATTTTGATACTACATATGATTTATTTTAGTGAAAGGTAGCTTAATTGGTAGTCATTAGATATAGCATAAATTGTATAGAGGTAACTAAGTATTTAATACAGGATTCATTACCCTAAAGTAATTAGGAATATTTCGTAGTTCTCGATTAGTATTGATTCAAAAAATTTCCGATTAAGATGAGATGACACTTTATAAAATAGTTTACATATGTCATATATAGAATCAATTACTAATGATAGAAAGCTCATATTATTAGATTAAAATATAGTGGACAATAATTTCATGGTCTAGATCTAATATAAATAATGTGTGACAAAAAGATTAAATTTTATGTAAAAATCATGCGTGAAAAGGTTAGTTAAAGCTAATTTGATATTTCTAAATATTTGGGCAATCATGATAAGTTGATAGACACCAATCTTAATCAATGTATATAAATTGTTTAATTAGAGAATTAAAGATAATTATGGGAGTTTAATTTATCTAATCTTGAATACGATTAAGGTTTATAAATTATATTCATTGTCAACATATTTAGAAACTTAATAGATCACACATAGAGAACGGGTTAAAAATAGAAAAGATATTTTTAATTAAATTGGACTTGATTGTAAAGTTTGAGAAACTTTATGATTAAATATAAGATATCTAATAAATAAAGATCAATATGAGATATTAGATTTTATATGAGCCCAATTAGTATTTAATTAGAATTAATTATAATTCTTATTAAAGTTTAATTAAAATTAAAATTTTATTTTAATTAAATTACTAAAAAGTCTAAAACTTATTATAAATAGGCTTAAGTTCTAAAGGAGCTAGTATTTTTTGCTTAACGCTCTCTACAATAGTTGTAGAGTTCTCTCAACATATTTTATGGATACTATTAGAAAGTGAAGATATGTGTGGTTATGGTGGTTGAGATAAACCAATCACGAGAGAAACAATAAGAAAAGAATCAAACATCACAATAAGGGATAAATTATGATTCATACTTTATTCTATTTTATGTGTAATCATATTGTATAATTTTAAAGTCATTTTAGCTTTTAAAAAATTATAAGGAAAAGTGTAGTTATATTCCACTCTCTATGGGATTGAATCCTACCTGATTTCCCATTAATCTAATTATAGCTAATTAAGGTTTTAAATCATCTAATGACTTTAGTTGTCTTTTTGTAAAACGTGAAATTTGGAAGAATAAATCAACCTATTAAAGAAACGACTAGTTTTGGTTAGACAACCAACACCAAATGTTTAATCCACTTAGATTCAACAAGCTCACATCCTTTTCCTTTTTAAACATAATGTTGTAGACAAAATGAGTACTTTTCGTTTAGATTTCAGGTTTTGATCACTTTTAATATTTTTCTCCATCTATTGTAAGATACTTGCTTTGTTAAGCACTTGTTACAAACTATTCGTCACACCTATATATGAGAAGTAGAAATATTTGAAAAAAAACAATAATGGAATTATCATGATTGCTAGTATCTATACTTTCTCTTACAATATCATTGGAAGATTTAGAAATCTATTAACATTTTTATATTATTATTATTTGGATAATTATCCTGATTTTTCTCTTATTTGTTTTTATTATTAGTATTATTGAATTTGTTAAGTGGTTAGTTAAGAATACCTTGGAGTTTATTATTTGGGCGGTCATGATTTATTGCTAGACATTAATCTTAATTTATGGTTATAAATTGTTTAATTAGGCAATTTACAATAAATTAAAGGAAGTTTTAATTTATATAATTCTAATTATGAATTAGGATTTTAATTTACAATCATTTCCAAAATATTAAGAACCTAAATGCGTTATACATAAAAAAGAAGTTAAAAAGTGAAATTTTAATTTAAATTAAGTTGGAATTAATTGTGATATTTGAGAAATTTTGGAGATCAAATATAAGATATTTGATTTTATTAAAATCAAATTATAATTATAAATAAAGTTTGACTTTAATTATAATCAGAAAGTTTAATTTTGATAACGGTGAAGCTCTTTTATCTTTCTCTGTATATAGGAGGAAGGTATACAAGAGTTAGCATTCCTGCCTCTTAAAAGTTAAGTTCCTTTTCTCTTCTTTGTAAATAGGCTAGACACTTGGGCAACTCATGGTTAACACCTCGTGAAAAAGTTGTTGTAGGAATTTGAAATACGTGCAATTCAATTACCTTTTATGATTTATATTTTTCAAATTATTTAACTATTGGGATCCAATTAGAAAGTCATAAATTTTTTTCCAATTAGAAAGTCATAAATTTTTTTCACTGTGCTCATGATTAGATCACGATTAGTTTCTTATCAATAGTATCAGAGCCTCCTTTAATTGTTTAACTTGACTAAAGTTGCTTAATTATTATTGAATTGATATGATTAAGGCTTAAAAACTTTTTTTAGTGAATTCTCTAATACAGATTAAAGCAATAATGAATTAGGGATTGTTTTAATGTTTTGAAAAATAAAACAAAAATGCATACCCCTTTATTTTGCTTTTCTATAGAAAATTAAATATCTCTCCTATATGTTTTCTTTGTCTCCAAAAATTATTTATGACCCATAGCTTTATATTGCTTTTAAAAATCCCCCCATTTTGTTTTTCGAAAGGCAATGCATGCATGTTTCATTCTTCAACCTGAAAACTAAAACGTATTAAGTAACTTATGGAAAATTTATTTCTATAAAATATGTGCTATGATTTTGAAACACCATTGCCTACTCCTTGCTTTTGTTTTTCTTTTGGAATGTCTTATGGCATGCTTCAAATTGAATTTAAGTTTTTGGAATATAAAATTGCATGCTCCCACAATCTTGATTGAGATATAGAAAACCATCAGATGTATGTCCCCCTATATTAGGTTATGGATTTCTATTTATAAATGTTTTTCATGATGAATCTTTGCAATTAACGTTGCTAGTCGCTGGAGTAAGTGGCAGAGTTAGTGGCATTAACTATTATTAGTAAGGACATAATCACCTTTGTAGGCAAATTTTAATCCCTGGAACAATTGCAGAAGGAAGGGTCGAGCCTTGGAGAAGGAGTACAAGAAGTTTTAGTGATTAGAGGAACCTGAAAAATTGGAGGGTGAAAGGAACAAAGGTGATGATACCAGGAAGATGGAGGTAAAGGAGACAATTAGAAACCATTGGAGAAAGGTAGGAAGATAGGGGACCCCCTCATTTGACTCTATCTTTGCTTTAAACCATTACGTTTTTTACTATTAACTAGCACACTAAAAGAAATAGTGGTCACACATTGCTTTATCCAACTCAAGAATTTAACTGGAAAGCCAAAATCTTCCAGGGAATGAAGCAGGAAATTCCAATCAACTGAATCAAAGGCTTTTCCAAAGTCAATTTTCAATGCACAGAGCTTGCATAAGCCCTTCGTTTATTAACCTTAAAGTAACTCTCGAGCAAAGAGAATATTATCTAATATGCTTCCTTCAATATAAGCTCCTTGGGTTTTGTTTATGAAGGAGCATATCGCCTCTATTAGCCTCGACACCAATATCTTGGAAATAATTTGATACAAGGTATTGCAGCAAGAAATGCGTCTAAAATCCATCAAAGAGTCTAGATTGCGTATCTTAGGGACTAGACAAATGTGTGATAGATTGATTTCTCTTAGCAATATCTCACCGTTGAAGAACTCAAAGATTGCTTTATAGGTTTGAACCTTAGTCCATTGCTAGGATTGTTTAAAGAAATATACAATGAGCCCATCTAGTTTAGGGGCCTTATTAGACTTAAGATTCCTTAAGGCTTTATCCACATCTTTAACACTAATAAGCTTTACAAGTTTAATAGCTTGAGTAGAAGAAATGACTATGCTAATGAATGTGTTAAGAGTCTGCACGAAGGATCTACATTTAATCTTAAAACTCGAGCACTTTTTGAAACATATGAGAAATAGCTCCCTGATTTCTTTTTATCCCTAAACTCTCTCCCTAGAGTCGTTAGTTAGACAAGTGATCTTATTGAAATTCCTCTTTGTACGGATTGCCAAAAAAAGGAAAGTTAAGTACCTATCCCCTTATTATAACAAGAAAACTCTTAATTTTTGTCAAAGAATTGAGTTTTGCATCTAAAGCTTTGATGTAGTTCTCATGAGCTTACTTGTCCTTAGTTCTATAGTTATCATTCCAAGGGTCCATATATTGGTTGCTTTTTGTATAGTTCAATATCCTCTTAACCTTCTTAATGTCTAAGCTTTTATTATTCATTAGAGTCTTATGTAAGGTTTTAATCTATTCCTTCACCACTATGAGCTTCCTCACACACTTAAACTACTCAAAGCCTTCCACATTTTAGCTTATTCTAGCTTCGACTACCTCCTATAATCCTTAATACTTAGCGAGGAAATTGGAAAACTTGAAGTGAGATATTCTTATTAAGACATTAACTAAATTATAAACTTTTGTTGGAGAATGGTTCGATGTTAGGTGCCTGCTGAAGATAACTTTACTCTCCTAAAATTCAGTTAACAAGTTTTGGTTAACCAAAACCCTAACCAACTTCCTTCTAAGGAACCATTCCCCTTGTTATTTATTGGACCAAGTGATTCCCTTTGTAATTGAGATTTGTAACTTCTAGTTTCCTGATACAAGTTTTGAAATCAATACATGGTGGTCTAGAGTCAAACACTCCCTTAGATTCAAAATTGAAAAGGTACAGTTGAAGTCATGATAGGTAATTTTCTAAATTTTAAATTAAAACCTCTTATCCTACAAGTATACAGTAGTAAATCGCAGTATAGATAGGTATTGTCCCACAGGGATTGGTTAGTCACCCAAATGATCTAAATTTTGTTTTGCTTAGGAAACTCAAAAAATTAGAATTGAAAGATCCAAAATATAAAAATTAAGAGTCATACATACACACTTTAGGGTTGTCACAAAAGTAGGAACACAAATTTAGAAAATGGTGATTCAAAGTATCAATTTAACAACTTAGGATTGTCATTACCTAACTATGTATTCTCTCCCTTTAGCAATGTTCATTATGTTTAGTCCAAATTTTCTTAATGTCCTGGTTCTTTTACTTTCATTACTTGAACCAAATAAGCCCTATTTAATGATGCAAATAAATTATGTAAGCTCTCA
Source organism: Erythroxylum guanchezii (assembly GCA_025629825.1). Lineage (NCBI taxonomy): Eukaryota > Viridiplantae > Streptophyta > Magnoliopsida > Malpighiales > Erythroxylaceae > Erythroxylum > Erythroxylum guanchezii. The sequence continues at coordinate 31,781,226 of JAOTAX010000002.1, forward strand.
CTTCCCTTTTTCACTTAAACATTAAAAAGATATGAACAAATTTTTGGACAACCACTTTTCCATCTAAAATCTCTCTCCAAATGGCAAGGTAACTTAATATATGAAGTGTTCTTGGTGTAACCCGACTCTCATGGCACCTACTAACATATTTCTGAACTCCACATCTCTATGTGAGCTAAGTATGGACAGCCATATACCATAAACATCAAACAACATCAAACACATTTTTAACATTGAATAAAGTGAGGTACTACATAGTTTAGGCAATAACAACCCTAATAAATATTTAGAAATCCATCAAAATCTCATCCAACATGTTCATAAAATATCCATACGTGCTTCTCAATAAACAAAATACAACAAAGAATCAAGAAAAGAGAAGAAGTAAGGCTTCTATATTGAAGAGCAAAGCTGGAATTCTATGGTGGTAGCTTTGTGTCTCCTTAAAATCCTTTGATTCCACCTTGAATTCTCTTGGTTTTTTTCTCTCAAAAATGCATTCTTCTCTCTCCCTTGGATGTCTTGCACAACCTCCTCTCTTTTTGAGGTTTAAAATTGTCGCGCTCCCTTACCGCAGGGTATACACCGGGACGCCCGGAGGTCATTCCGGTACATAACCTACAATAAGGGTGAGCTACGTTCGATCATTTCAATCACTTCACATGGCATCATAATTAAATTTGCTTATAAACATCAATAGAAAAACCATAATATCTTTGAAACCAACTTTTTTCTCATTTCATTTCATAAAACCCGAGTATCTACATTTTGTCTTTCAATGTTTTCTATATGTACATCATCAAAACCTAATACAAAAGTACTACATGAAAGAGGAAAATATACAAAATCTAACTACTCTAGCCAAAAATCCCAGTTGACCGACCTTTGAGCCATGACTTCTCTTGCCAATCACAATCTACACGGCTGGTAGAGCCTCTCAGCAGCTAGAGTCGTCTCTCGGTCCTGAAAAGACAACATTACAATTTTGGTGAATTTTGCGAACTCCATGAGGTAACCATCATCGATGGTTCACTCAATCCATATAACACATCAATTCACAAAACAATTATTTCATAACTTTGCATTTCACTCAATCAAACCTACTTAACAAGGTACAGATGAGATGCTCATGAGACACTTTTTCAATTATTACGTTGCTGTGACCGAGTACCTGAACTGTCCTATATAGGGCTCATTAAACATTGAGCCTAAGGCTCTGAATCACTGTTGAGCTCGAGGCTCAATTTCACTTGTTGAGCTTTAAGCTCTAATCAGTGGCTACTCTAGTCACAACTGCCATTATCTGATTATGCATTCATGAATAGAATGCATGTACCACAATCAAATACATTTTAGAGTATATAGTTCTTCACATTCACATTCAAGTAGCACTTCAATAATTCAATCCACATTATACACTCATCGGACCTCCTGTCTGGAATCCACAATCAAATCACATTCATTTATCATTCAAAACATGAATTAGGCAAACAA
>JAOTAX010000002.1:31782819-31794318 GCA_025629825.1 Erythroxylum guanchezii
TTCATCAAATTTCCTTAAATTCTCACCAATTTCTTTCTCATTTAAATTCATTTTAATATTTCTAATTTTCACCAAAACTTCGGGGTCCAACATGCGAAACAGATGAAGGTGAAGTAGACGAATGTCACAAGGTAAACGAATGTGGTAAAGCAGACGAATGGAGTCAACTTAAGACAATGAAAAGTCAACTTAAGATGATGCAAAGTCTTAGACAAAATGACATCATTCGACATGACGTCATCGTAGACGAAGCGTCTTTTACAAACAATACAACTTTAACACTCTTAAGCATCTCCCCTTCTAAGGACCATGACTTTTGACTCTTATGCCTAAACATTTCATACTATGTACCGCTGGAAAGCTAGTAAGATAAGCTACAACTTTCTAGAAGGCAATTTTGACTAATTTAGTCTAAATTAGTCTAGTTTTTCCCCTAAAGTTAGAACATGAACTTTACATTCCTCCACCAATGTACTGCACCAAATTCTCAACTTCATGAAAATTTTTTGAGATTCCTAGAGACAGAATTTAAATTTAATATCTGCATAAGAAATGTAGCCATATGTTTCTAGTTTAATCTAAATCAAGAATCATCTCGTTTGGATAACTAAAGAAAAAGTTGTGGCTAAAAGACTAAAGCATACTTAGTGAGCATTTTCCAGATCAACTACCAATTTGTTTCAAAATCTTTCCTTAACACAACTCATACCAAGATCACCTTTTCTACTTCATTTACTCCTCATTCTCAACTTCATTTCAAATCAATATCATCCATAAAGAAATTATAGTCCATGATTAATCACAAGCACTAATAACAGAACATACACATATATACATATCCTTCATCAACTTACTACATATATTCAACTTCATTTTTGCTTTCATTTCACTTCTAACTTTTGCCTTAATTCTTCCCATTTCATAATCTCTAATCCACCAAAACACCAAAGAAAAACATGAGAAACCTTTGGGATCCAACAAGCTTCCTGAAAATAAACAATGGCATCAGATTAATACTAGCTCCTAAATCATATAAACATTTAGAAAATTCAACACCATTAACAATACAAAGAATAGTAAAACTCCTTGGATCCTTTAGTTTCGATGGCATATTGTTCGTGATCACAGAGCTGCAACTAGCTATCAATGCTATTGTCTAATTTGGATCCCAAGTTTGCTGGCGAGAAAGTAATTCCTTTAAGAACTTAACATACTTGGGCATGTGCTCCAAAACTTCTAGCAAAGAAAAACTCATATACAACTTCAAAAATTCCAAAAATTTGTTGAATTGGGTCTCCACTGGAGTAAGGTTCTGATCATGCATCTCATACATAATATATGTCAAATATACGCAGCAAAAAATAAAATGGAACCTCAAAAACCAGATCTACTTATGCATATAGATATAAAAAACAAAAACATAAAATGTAATATGTAATATGTAATATGTTTACATACCTTTCTGACGATCTCCTTTGTTCTTTAATCTTCTCCGCGTTGGGTTGTCGTAAACCACAACTATCAACACAGACAGTCTCTAATGAATGTCCATATGAAGATAGAAGGATGAAACCTCACTGGGAGATGGATAAAATTCTTTCTTGTGAGAGTTAGAGAGAAAAAGAGTGTGTGTGTAAGAAAGAACCTTTCTTTCATTTGTGTCTTACACAAGATGCACGAAAATCATCTCTATTTTCTACACCATTTGGCCTTCTATAACCCCCATCACTAATGGACAGTTATGGGAAGTTAATGGTCATGAATAGCATGCATTAATGGAAGTTATGGGAAGTTAATAACCATAAATAACATGCATTACTGGAAGTTTGGGAGGTTAATGGCCAAATTGGCAGCCAACAACACTTGTTTCTAATCCATTTCATGCAACGTTTTCTACCAAAATCACATTGCGATACAATCCTGAAACGCTCTCTCATATCTTGAATCACCATTCAAGACCATTTTACTCATTCTTTGGATCTCCTATGTGTGTGACCCATTAGGTTCCCAGTTATGTTGGCCACTTGAATTAACACTTAATTCAATTAAGTTAAGAGCAGTATCTAACAACACGTCATGACCTCCAATTGACTGGAAAGTCAGTGGTTTAATTACGAATCCTGCCATATGCAATGTTGCCATGCAGTTTATCCTTTCACCATCTATACCCCACTTGGTTCAAAGTATGGTCAAAGCGTCAACTCCTACTAGACTGACTACATCACATCTAGTCCAAGTGATATTAGATATTGTCCTGAGGATCTCATTACTCTATGTATCATTGAAGACTCTCTTCATAACACATATCTGCTCTGGCTAGAGCCTCCCGAATAATGACCCTGACAAGAGGTCGTGGGTATCATCTCCTTCTATCAGGAGTGGTAAATCCTTTATTGGCTACTTAATTACCTCCGAATACCTTAAATTGTACCCAATCACCACCAGATGAGTGACCTTGAAAGGCACCGATGAATGGAGTCAAAGCACATGATCAATATCTGAGATATCATTGAGCACCCAAAGTCAAAGGATAGTTGCATCAATGCTATGATGAGACTATCACTGACACTAGAATAGAATATCCATATGATTGTCTTATAGTAGGTTAATCCAATGTACTTACTACCCTTAGTAAGCATCTGTATGTTAATTCTAAACAACTCATGTCTACAACTTATGGGATCTACTACTTGATCCAATCAAGGAGTATAACATGTGCTAGTCTATTCGAATTAATGATATCCCATGTCATTAATCCTATGACTAGGGAAAGTTTAGATACTAACATAATTACAAATGATAGGAATCTCATTATCATGTTCTCATCATAATTTCCTCCATGCTATGTTGTGTATCAAGGAATTCATTAAATCAATTTAAGATCAACATCAAATCCATAAATATATGAACATCGAAATAATGAAAAATTTCCTTTATTAATCATAAAATAATTTGTACAATAAGTGCTAAGGGTGATTGCCTTTAAAGCACTTCTCTAACACTGGATTCTGACAAACTATCCCAAGAAATGGTAATTTTGGAATATATGGTGGAGATGGAACATAAGGGGGTTCCTCCTCCTCAGTGACTTTCTCCTTACCTTTTTCCTAACTTTTCTCTACTAGATTAGCAACTTCCTTTACGATTGGCTCTGGTAACTCCTTTCCACTTGTAAACTAAATTGCCTTTAAATGTTCTTTCTGATAACGTTCTAAAGTGCTGGGAAGGTTACTTGGGGGTCTAGTTGATACTGCGGTTGCCAGCTAACCCATCTGCACCTATAAGTTGTAGATTGATGATGCTTGATTTTTAATCAACTGATCAGTCTTCACTTGATAACTTTTCAGCGTTTGATCACTCTGTGCCTGTGCCTCTTCGACATTGTTCACCTTCGATCCAATTGTACGCATTACTTCCATCATCTTTGAAAATTGAGAGCTCAGCTGTGAAAGTTGAGAATCTGTCCTTATAGCTTGGGCTTCCATTTTTGCCTCTAGCCTTGATTCACTACCTACAAACTTTGACTTTAAGGCAACATGTGAGTTACTTTCCTTTTCTTGAAATCTTAAGGGTCCTTGAGGTCTACAACTGGTTCCTACAGGGTTAGCCCAAGAAAAATTTGGATGGTTTTTTCATCCAGTGTTATAAGTACCAGAATATGAGTTATTACCTGACCTCTATTGGAACCCTAAATAATGAGCTTGTTCTGTGCCTTCAGTGCTCATCAAATAACATTCTGATGAATTATGACTGTCTACTCAAAAAATTTCACAATTTTGAGGCATATTGAAGACCACTTACCTATTTCCTTAATGATGCGATTTCTGTAAATAAAGTAGTTGTTAAATATACTGACATAACCCCTTTCTGTTCCTTAATCTACAGTGCTCTACTCCTTTCATTATACCAAAGGTAATTGTTAGCATCTATGTCTTCAATTAGGTCATATGCAACATCTATGGTCTTCTTCATCAATGAACCTCCTGCAGCTGCATCAATGGTGCTTCTGGATACTAAATTGACCCCATTGTAAAATGTTTGTAGCAAAAATTCCCTGGGTAGATTATGATGGGGGCAACTCCTTTACAACTCCTTGAAATGCTCTCATGCCTCGTATAATGATTCTCCCTCATATTGCTGAAAGTTGGTGATTTCCTTGATGATCCTTGTTGTCTTTATCAATGGGAAATATTTTGACAAAAGGGCTTGCACCAACTGGTCCTATGTTCTAACTTGTTCTAGAGTAAGGGAGTTCATCCATGTCTTTGCTCAATCCTTTAGTGTGTCGGGAAACAATCTCATCTTCACTGCATCTTCCGATAGGCCATTTTGCCTAAAAGTATCAAAAATGTCCAAAAATTTGGTAATGTAAGTATTAGGATCCTCATGTGGCAAACCAAAAAATTGAACATTGCTTTGCAAAATATTAAGTAAAGCAGGCTTGATTTTGAAATTGTTTGAATTCACTGGTGGTTTAACAATTCCTTGCTAGTTCGGCTTAAACCCTGATTGCATAAAGTCCATCAAAGTTCTTTCTTCAACACCTTGTTCTCTCTGTTCAGCCATTATCTGCTCAATTTGATCTTGTCTCCTTGCCTTTCTCAATTCCTTTTCTACTTTGGTGATGTCAAGTTCTCGCAATTTCTTCGCAACTCTTACAGTCCTCGTGTGCATACACCTATTGCACACCAGAAAACAATATCAAAGTAAAAATGAAAAGCAAACCCAAATAAAACAATTCAAACCAAACTCGATGCTATATGCAATCCTCAGCCACGATGCCAAAAACTTGATAGGTAATTTTCCACATTTTAAATTAAAACCTCTTATCCTACAAGTATACATAAAGGAAATCACGGTATAGATAGGTATCGTCTCACAGGGATTGGTTAGTCACCGAAATGATCCAAATTTCATTTTCATTTTATTTAGGAAACTCAAATAATTAGATTTGAAAGATCCAAAATATAAAAATTAAGAGTCATACATACACACTTTAGGGTTGTTACAAAAGTAGGAACACAAATTTAGAAAATGGTGAATTAAAGTATCAATTAAACAACTTAGGATTGTCATTACCTAACTATGTATTCTCTCACTTTAGCAATGTTCATTATGTTTAATCTAAAATTTCCTAATGTCCTGGTTCTTTAATCTCATTACTTGAACCAAATAAACCCTATTTAATGATGTAAATGAATTATGTAAGCTCTCACTTCCCATTTTTCACTTAAGCATTAAAAGGATATGAACATATTTTTGGACACCCACTTTTCATTTTGAGATCTCTCTCCAAATGGCAAGGTAACTTGATATATGGAGTGTTCTTGGTGTAAGCCTACTCTCATGGCACTTACTAACATATTTCTTAACTCCATATCTCTATTTGAGCTAAGTACGGATAGCCATACACTATAAACATCAAACACATTTTTAACATTGAATAAAGTGAGGTACTACATAATTTAGGCAATACAATCCTAATAACTACTTAGAAATCCATCAAAATCTCATCCAACATGTTCATAACATATCTATACATGCTTCTTAATCAACAAAATACAATCAAGAAGCAAGAAAAGAAAAGTAGTAAGGCTTATATGTTGAAGAGCAAAATTGGAATTCTATGGTGGCAGCTTTGTGTCTACTTCAAATCCTTTGATTCCACCTTGAATTCTCTTAGTTTTTCTCTCAAAAAATGCACTCTTCCTACAAATCTTTTCACAACTAGGGCATAAGCCCTATGCATATTACTAGGTTCATCACTTATAGTAGCCTCTTTGGTGGGATTTTGAACTACCTACCTTTATTGATATGATTTTGTTTTCCTTGATATAATGGTCCCAAAAGCTTGAACTTCATAAGTGTTACCATCAATTGTCCCTTCAGTGCCAATTTCATTGACTAATGTCATAGTTTCATTATCTTGTTGATTTTGGATAAATATGCTTGTTCAACTACTATTGTATTACTATAGCACCCTCTTTGCCCAATGGCTCATTGGTATTCCCATTTTTCTCCATGAGTTCTACATCAGCTCCTCTTTCAAAAACTTTACCTGTAGGCTTCCATTATGATGATTTTTTGGCTTGTGTGACCTCCATTAAAAGGTAACTAAAATAGAACACTCCTCTAAGTTGTTAATAATGTCCAATCTCTTAAGCTTGAGTATGTTTGGAAGTTCCTTGCTAATCTCAACTTATATATAAAATTTGACAAGTACAATTCTGCTTAATGTTGTAGTGTTTACAATTTATAAGCATGCATAAGTTATGGGTGTAGTATGTAAGGTGTCGATCCCTCGATGAGTGGTGAACTAATTCAATTATAAGTTATCTAAGGCCCTAAGAATTATAAAATTGAAAATAAAAAGTAGACAAAAAAGTAAACATGTGAACATAATTGACCAAAAATTAATTAACACGAAACGAAATTAAATTGAGCTATACCAAATTCACAATGAGCAATCACATAAGAAGAAGTTCCAAATTATGAGAAAGAGAGACTTTTCCTATCATTAATGTTAACCTAGTCATTTTTGTGTTAATGAGGTGTCTATTTTAGACTATCAAAAGGAGTATTACTCTTTCTCAAGTTATAATCACAAGCCCTAATTAATATTCCTTAATTAGGTTAAATACCAAACATATAATCTTTTAATTATGAATAATTCTAACCTTAATCAATTCTTAAGCTTTCTAATAAACAATTGGGTCTCATACGAGATCTCTCTCTGTATAATAACCGATTTGATTAATTGTGTGGTCTATTGGATTGCTTAACTCTCATTAAGCTAACCTAATCGTTTTGCATTCAATTCATTCTCTTGATTTATTACCAAAGCATGAAGTTACAACAATTAATCACAACACCTAAATGATTGATATGTGTAGATTGCATCGTATTTTTATAGGTAATTTGATATGTGTTTAGTAGTTAGTTTGATTGTTTAGTGTGTGTTTAGGTTAATAATTGTGTTAATTCATAAATATTTGTGTTTTAAGTGTTGTTTAGGTGAGAACATGTTTTTGAGCTTCAATTTTATATACATGAGGTGCCGTGATGAATTTTTTAGTGTTTCAGGGCATTCGGAAGAGTTTCGGAGGAAACCTGAACCGAAACACCCCCACGATCGTGACAGAAACACTAACAGAGGCCACGATAGTGACAGAAGCTTGAGCATAGGGTCACGATTGTGACAGAAGCTTGAGCATAGGGCCACGATTATGGGGAATTTGCCACGATTGTGGCAGAGAGTAGACCATCAAGTCACGATTGTGGCCTACACGCAGATAGACGCAGAGTCACTTTCGGATTTAAGTTTTCGAGGGACATTTCGGACCTCGAAAAGACACTAGGGTTACCTTAAGTGGTAAAGACTATAAAAGGATTATGATATAACGCTAGAAAGGGAGATTACATTTTGCCTTCTTTTGGAAACCTAAAAGAGAGATAGAGAGAAGAGAGAGAGAAAAGAAGAAGAGGGTTCCGATGTCAAGGCTTCCCGAAATAGGTGATCTCTCGATGTCACCGCTCTCCCAAGTCATCCAACCTAAGTTTCATTTCCTCCCAAATTTACTTCTTTATTCATTTAAATATGTAAGATTGAGATGAGTTGTATGGTTATGGATTTTGAGTTGATAATGATGTTCTAACTTTACCTTCGAGATTTTGCTTATCTTTAATGTTAATCTAGTTGATTTGTGTTCACTTAAGTTGGGTGTTGTGATTGATTGATGTATGTGTATATTTCAGTAACAAACCAAGAGGGTGAGTTAAATAAAAATGATTAGATTAGGTTAACGAGAGTTAGGTATTCTAATTGACCACTTAATTAATCTACTCGGTAATTTCATAGAGAGAGATCATGTGCAAGACCTGATTGTTTATTAGAGAGCTTTAGAACTAATTAGAATTATGGGTAATTTATGAATTGAGAGATTGCAAGTCCATAATTCGATTAGGATTTATAATTTAGGGAATAGTTATAACTTGAGAGAGAGTAATCAACCCCACAATTGTCTAGAACTGACACCCTATGAACACATAATTGGCTAGGATAGCATTAATAATAGGTAAATCCCCTCTTTCATAACTTGATTATTTCTCTTAACATATTTCCATTGTTGCAGTGTTTGTTTGTTATTAGTTTGCTTGATTTAGTTTACTTTTCAGTTCAATATTCGAATTTAAGTCTTAAACAAAGAGCAATCTGAATTAAGTGGTGCCTAAGTACAATCTCTATGGGACGATATCTTTTTTTTACTACAAGTAACGATCCGTATACTTGCAATTTTTTTGTGTAAAACAAGTAATTGATTTTGCAACCAACAATGATTAAACTCAAAAAGAACTAGATTAATATTAAATTAAGTCAAAATCCCCAAAGAAAATTAGAGCAAATCCATTTCAACATTCAAAGAAAAAGAACACAAAGATGAATGAAATACACTTTGGAAGGGGATCGAGATGCTTTAGGAAAGAAGTAGCAGAAGTCGGCTCTTCTCTTCTCTTCTTCCTCTTCTCTCTCTTCTTCTTCTCTCTTCTTAGAGTTTTCCTAAAAGTGGCAAATTGGAGAGCTCCCCTAGGGTTCTTTCTCTTTCTGTATATAGTATTTTCTATTTTAGGTAAATCCTAAGGTTTTTCCCAGGTCCAAAAAGTCCAAAATGTCCCTCAGTAAGTCGTGTTCAGAAGGCTATCTATGTTGTCTGTCATGCACGCCACGATCGTGGCACTTCATTTAGCTCTCTGTCATGATTGTGGCTCCCCCCAATTGGTTCTGTCACGATGGGCCTGGGTCTAGCTCCAGGCTTCCTCTAAATCTCCTCTATTCTTTTATATTTATTCTTAAACACTAACAAATACATCAAGGCACCTCAATTACACAAAATTAAAGCACAAAAGCATGCTCTAACCCATATAACACCCAAAACACAAACATTTAACTAAATAACACAATCTTAACCTAAACATGCACTAATCATTCAATTTAACAGCTAATCACATACTAAAGTATGTTGATTGCAAAAATAAACTACTTGTTTTATGATGAAAACTGCAAGTATACAAGTCGTTACTTGTAGTAAAAAGCAGATATTGTCCCATAAAGATTGTGCTTAGGCACCACTTAATTCAGGTTATGCTTTGTTTAAGACTCAAATTCGAATAATAAATTAAAAAGTAAACTAAATCAAACAAACTAGTGACAAACAAATAATGTAACAATAGAAATCTGCTAAGAGAATTAATCAAGTTATGAGAGAGGGGATTTACCTATCATTAATGCTAATCTAGTCATTTTGTGTTTATGGGATGTCGGTTCTAGACAATTGTAAGGCTGAATACTCTCTCTCGAGTTATAACTACTCCCTAAATTGTAAACCCTAATTGAATTATGGACTTGTAATATCTCAATTCACAAATTACCACAATTGTAATCAGTTCTAAAGTTCTCTAATAAATAACCAAGTCTCTTGTAGGATCTCTCTCCATGAAATTACCGACTAAATTGATTAAGTGGTCAATTAGAATGCTTAACTCTTATTAATCCAATCTAATCATTTTTATCCAGTTCACCCTCTTGTTTTGTTACCAAAATATGCAAAACATTAATCAATCACAACACCCAAATCAACTAAACACAATTAAACTAGATTAACATTAAATATACGCAAAATGCCGAAGGAAAAGTTATAACATCATTAACAACTCAAAATCCATAACCATACAACCATCTCAATCTTACAAATTAAATGAATAAAAAGGTAAATGGGGAGGAAATGAAACTTAGCTTGGATGATTCATAAAAACAGCGGCATCCAGCGATCATTTATTCTGGGAAGCTTTGGCATCGGAACCCTCCTCTTCTTCTTTTCTCTCTGTTCTTTTTCTCTCTCTTTTTAGGTTTCCAAATGTAGGTTGAATGTGGACTCCTTTTAGGGTTATATCATAATCCTTTTATAGTCTTTACCAATTAAGGTAACCTTAGTGTCTTTTCGGGGTTTGAAATGTCCCTCAAAAACTCGAATCTGAAAGTGACTCCACATCTGTCTGCGTGCAGGCCACAATCATGGCCTATTTATCTGCTCTCTATCATGATCGTGGCCCTATGCTCGAGCTTATGTCACGATCGTGGCAGATTTCCCACTGTCGTGGCCCTGTGTTTTGGTTCAGGTCTCCTCCGAAACTCTCCCAAATGCCTTGAAACACTAACAAACTCATCACGACACCTCATATATATAAAATTGAAGCTCAAAAATATGTTCTCACCCAAAGAACACTTAAATCACAAATATTTATGAACTAACATAATTCTTAACCTAAACACACACTAAACAATCAAATTAACCACTAAACATATATCAAATTACCTATAAAAATACAACGCAACACCATAGACTCGAAATAAACAAATACCTCTGGTGAAAGTACTCTGGCAACACCATGGACTCGAAATAAACAAATACCTCTAGTGAAAGTACTCTGGCAACACCATGGACTTGAGGAAGCAATATAGAAACCAGAATTGACCATGAGAGCTTAATATCCTCAGTTATTCTTATCAGGTATGAATTTTGAGGATTAAATTTTTTTAAGGGGGAGAGAAATGTAAGGCCCCAAATTACACCCTAGTACGAATGTTTCATGTCAATGGAAGTATATGTGATAGGAGTTAATGATTATAATTTGATTGTGTTGCTTATGTCTTGAATTTTGGTTTGATGGGTTATAATTAGTAACTTGGAATTTATTTGTTATAATTGGGGAAAAATTGATGAATTAAAATGCACATTTGGATTAGGAAAACTGTTAAGTGGTAAGACAAGTTGACACATGGAAAATTAGGATGACTAAGCCTATGAATTAGTGACATTTGACATGGAAAATTAAGTGACAAATGACATAGCTAATTAATTGACAAGTGGCAGCAATGAGTTAGTGATAAATGGCTTAGCCTAATGGTGACATTTGGTAACTTATGGAGTGGACAAATGGGATACATGCTTAATGACAAATGTCAATGGAAGGAAGAGACATCTTGCACCTAATTGAACTAAGCTTGTGCAGAACATGTTTCTGTTGTGTTTTCTCTTCTTTCTTCATCTCTCACCACTAAAAACATGTTCTTATCTTACAATCCTATGTTTTGTTTGAGTTTTTCTAAATTATCACATCAAAATACTACATCAAGGAAGCTAGATCTTGCTATCTTCTATGATGTTGTCTTCTTGGTGCTAAGATCATCCTAATTTTACCTTGATCTTGGAATTGTGTTTGTTTACTTGGAAGGCTATATTGGCTTGTTCGTTGAAGTAGGAATTTGATTTAAACATGTAAGTGAAATTCTAAACTTGATGGCATGTTGTAATACAAATTTTATGATGATTGAATTGGGGTAGAATATGTGTGTTGATGATATAATGTGTTGGACCAATGGTGGTTGACAAAATAAATTCCTTAATGTTTTGATAATAATAAAATGTATAGAATTGGTAAGAA
>JAOTAX010000002.1:31802331-31813376 GCA_025629825.1 Erythroxylum guanchezii
TGCAATTTCCTAATTTCTCACAGAAATTCACATAATTCACAATTCTAGCCCTAACATGGGTAACGGGATGCTACATTATGAGCAGAAGTAAAGTAGAATTTCAAAGCTATAGGGTTATGAGTGTATATCGGAAATGTGATAAAGGAGGAAGAATGAATTCCAGCAGAAACATCTAAGGAAAGCCTTTGTCATACACATGTGCCATTAGCAGAGTTAAGATAAGTGTCTCTTTATTTAAGGACACTTATCTTACAAGGAAGCAAGCTACATATCTTCCCCTTAAATGGTACACATGCCCTCTTCTTAAGCTACCATATTTCCTCTTCTTAAGCTACCATATGTCACTTAATCTCTATGCCAAATGTCACTCAATTATGTATGTCAAATGTCACTAATTTTATAGGCTTGGTCATCCTATTTTTCCATGTATCCACTTGTCTTGCCACTTGACATTTTACCTAGACTAAATGTACATTTTAATTCATCAATTTCTCAATTGTAACAATAAGTTCCAAGTTACCAATTATAGTCAATCAATTCTTGCCATTGGTAATCCAAAGTACAAGACATTGGAATTGCACATTCATGTCACATTCATTTTAGTTTCATACCCCAGAATATGTCAATTGAGTGCAATTGTCTAAATCACAATTCATGTGTGTATGCTAATATTATGTATATGAATACAATCATAAAATCATATCACAAATGTACCAAATTCATTCTATATGATGTCATGAGTATAACTCAATAGTCTAACGCTTTAGATCCTTCAACAATTTAAGAGACGGGATATTACATTTGGCTTACACTTAGTGAATTATACCATGTCTTTGCCCAATCCCTCAAGGTAAACGAAAACAATCTTAACCTCATAACATCATCAAACATCCCATTAAACCTAAAGGGATCATAATCTCTAAGAAATTTGCAAGATGGGTGTTGGGATCTTCGTTGGACAGTCTATGAAATTGCACACTACTCTAAAGTATGTTGAGAAGTGCCGACTTGATCTCAAAATTATTGTCTTGAATCGCTGACCTTGCAACTCCTTGAGGACTGAAACCTGGCCTCATAAAGTCCATCAATGTCCTCTCAGCTCCTCCTTGCTCTCCTTCTTTTACCATATTCCTTTGTATTTTGTCTTGATGTCTAGCTCTTCTTAGCTCTCTTTCGTGCCTTGTAATATCTGAAAACTCTTCTTCACTAAACTCGTTAGACCTTCTTGCGCTCCTTGTGTTTATGCACCTGCAAAAACTCAAGGAAAAGTGTCAAACACTCTTAAATCAAAGTCACCTAAACTAAATAAGATGCTAAACGAAACAATTCCTGACAACTGTGCGAAAAACTTATTGATTGCAAAAACAAATTACTTATTTTATGCTAAAAACTGCAAGTATACAGGTCGTTACTTGTGGTAAAAAGCAAATATCATCCCACAGAGATTGTGTTTAGGCACCTCTTAATTCAAGTTGTGTTTTGTTTAAGACTCAAATTTGAATAATAAGCTGAAAAGTAAACTAAATCAAACAAACTAACAACGAACAAATAATGTAACAATGGAAATCTGCTAAGAGAATTAATCAAGTTATGAGAGATGGGATTTTACCTATCATTAATGCTAATCTAACCATTTTTGCGTTTATGGGGTGTCAGTTATAGATGATCGTAGAGTTGATTACTCTCTCTCGAGTTATAACCATTCCCTAATTGTAAACTCTAATCTAATTATGGACTTGCAATCTCTCAATTCACAAATTACCACAATTCTAATTAGTTCTAAAGCTCTCTAATAAACAATTAGTCTCCCATGGGACCTCTCTCCATGAAATTACCGACTAGATTGATTAAGTGGTCAATTAGATCACCTAACTCTTGTTAATCCAATCTAATCATTTTTATCTAGTTCACCCTCTCGGTTTGTTATCGAAATATGCAAAACATTAATCAATCATAACACCCAAATCATCTAAACACAATTCAACTAGATTAACATTAAATATAAGCAAAATCCCAAAGGAAAAGTTAAAATATCATTAACAACTCAAAATCCATAAACATACAACCCATCTCAATCTTATACATTAAATGAATAATAAGGTAAATAGGTAGAAATGAAACTTAGGTTGGATGATTCAGGAAAGTAGTGACGTCGAGAGATCACCTATTCTAGGAAGCTTCAACATCGGAACCCTCCTCTTCTTCTTTTCTCTCTCTCTTCTTTTTCTCTCTCTTTTTGGATTTCCAAATGTAGGCTAAATGTAGACTCCTTTTAGGGCTATTTCATAATCCTTTTATGGTCTTTACCAATTAAGGTAACCCTAGTGTCTTTCTGGGGTCCGAAATGTTCGAAATATCCCTCGAAAACTTGAATTCAAAAGTGACTCCACGTCTGGCTCCTCACAGGCCACGATCATGGACCTTAGTGTATGATCATGGACTATTTATCTACTCTCTGTTACAATCATGGCCTTATGCTCGAACTTCTGTCACAATCGTGACAGATTCCCCATGATCGTGGACCTATGTTGGTCCTTCTGTCACGATTGTGACAAATTCCCCAGATCGTGGCCCCGGGTTTGGTTCGGGTCTCCTCCAAAACTCTTCTGAATGCCTTGAAACACTAACATACTCATCACGACACCTTATATATATAATTGAAGCTTAAAAACATGTTCTCACCCAACGAACACTTAAAACACAAATATTTATGAACTATCATAATTCTTAACCTAAACACACACTAAACAATCAAATTAACCATTATACACATATCAAATTACCTATAAAAATAAAATGCAATCTACACCTATCAAAGTTAGGAAAAAAGGCTTTGTCCACAAAATATCCAACAATAGTACTTAACCACCTAGAGGCACTTGATTGCAACACCAATGGGTGGGGAAATAACTTCATTACTAGCACCTCTGTTCTAGGAGATGAAGGCGAGTTTGATGTTAAGAGATTTATCACATATAACCTAAGACTAAGTCTTCCTACCTAGTGGAGCTTTAGACATATTAATGGTCTAACCAAGACTAAAAATAAGAACCTGAATTTTTGAAGCATATGTGTGAGGAAAATGGGTGAAGAAATTGGAACCATGAGAGGTGATAAGGATGTAAAAACATTCGAAACAAACAACATGAGAAGGGGGCAAGGGAGGCATTAGTAGAGCTCAACTTGGCATGGATAAGAGAAGAGCTTGGAATGGATAAGAGAAAAGGTGGTGTATAAAGGTGGAAAGTGTCCTCCCAATGATTTTGTCTAATTAAAGTTTGAAGAAGAGGGGGATATTTAAATGAAAAAGGAAAATAACCATTGTGTCAGGTAATGGAGATTCAACTAATCGTTCCTAATCTGTAACCAAGCAAGGCTAGAACATTAAAAGGGAAAGATCGAGAATAAATTGCCCTTAGTATGGGTTAGGAAGTGAAGTTGTTTGGAAAGCCACAATGGTTGGATGGAAGGGAACTAAGAACAATGAACTGAAGTGGAGAAGAAGAAGAAGATTTAGAGCAAGTAATAGAATAGTAGGGATGGGTAGAAGCATTATACTAGATTATTGGGTTAGTAACTTTAGGAATGAGGCCTAAGAATTTCTTATTAATCTCCTTTAGTAGCTTACCTTTGTAAAAAAAATTCAAGAATTGCATCATTCACCATATTCTTTATGAGAGGTCATGCTTTTTGAAAGAGACAACCAGTAAGTTCATTGAGGCCTAGAGCCTTATCAAGACTCAACTCAAATGCGACTCTCTCAATGTTTCACAAAACCATTTAACATCTCTAATTCATCTTTATAGAATTGGTTGCTGATAAAAACCTAAATAATTACACATACGAGGCAATTGAGGCATGAGTTCCTATAGAATTCTTGAAGAAAGTAACTACCTCTTCTTTCAAATCATTTTGAGATGTTACCAAAGCATTATATGATTGATTAGGAAGCATATCTTATTGGAGTTCCTTCTAACCAATATCTAATTGTTGAAAAACTTTATGTTTTTATCACTATTTTAAGTCAATGTGCTTTAAATTTTTATTTGATTAGTGAATTATGAATAAAAACTGCATTGGTATGGTCATATAAAACTTTTTTTCTCCTCACTTAACAAACGAGGATCACTTGGATGTTATACTATAGATGATACATTCCCATAAGTGCTACTGCTTCTTCTTGAATTTTAACTCTCGGAGGTTTTTTTTTTGTAAGGCCATACTGCTTTATGTAAACAAATGCCTTATACCTTGAATTATACGTGATATTTCTTTTAAACTTAGGCCATGTAGGCCATGTAGTTCGACTTTGTTTTTTATAGTTTATAGTTTTCATTTTTTGTTTTTTATTTTCTATTTTCTGTTTTTCTTTTAAATAAAAGAAAAAACTTATTTAATTGTTAATGTCAATGTAGTTATATTTTTATCACTGATAATAATAACATGTTAGATAAAACTTAAAGATAAATTATTTTTAATTAAATAAATTTATTTTAATATCTTATATAATATTTTAATAATAAAATTATTTTATTTTGTTAAAATATATAATTTAAAATTAAAATTTTATTTAGAAATCAATATTTATTTTAAATATAATTTAATTATTAACTCAAATTTTATTTAAATTTTATATATTTTGAAGATATTTCAAATTTAATTAAATTTATTAATAATTATTAAACTTAAATTATTTACAAAAATTAAATTAAATTAAATTATAAAATAAAATAAATTATTTATAATTCTTATTTAATTAAACTAAATATATAATATCAAATTAAAATTTCATAATTCTTATTAAAAATTAATATATTAAGTAATTAAATAATAAATATTTAATTGATAATAATTATGGACAAAAACAAAAACAAAAAACAAAAATACTTTTATAATTTTCATCATTTTTTTTATTGGAAGATATCAAAATTATGAATAGAGACTAAAAATAAAAATGAAAACAAACAGGCCGTTATTTTTAAAACACACAATTTGATTTATATAAAGTAAAAAAGAAACACTGTTTGCATCAATCTTTCATATGGTGACTAGTCTAAGGCTGATATTAGTATCTGAAGTCTGAACCCAAAATTGACTTACATAAAGAGTTATTGAACACTTGTTTTATGGAGGAATCCAAATCGCTTGCTACTCCTTAAATATAAACATGAAACGACAACGTGGTTCGTGCCCATCTTCAACCCTGTTCCAGTGTTCCTAACTTCCTACATCCTTCGCAGACGAAGGCCCATAGCCACACACTCTATCCCTCCTGCCACCGTCCAACGCCGTTGACGATCAGCGAAAATGCTGGCTGTCTCCATGGGGTAAGAATATTCATTCACTAGCAATACGCAATCTCTCTTTCTATATTTGCTAAATGGGTATTGAATAGTGAGAGTTTTTAACAAGCAGAAGTTGGTGTAGTGGAATTCCAAGAAAGTGTTTGATGACTTCTCCTTCATTAGTTCGTCGCTTTCGTCGCTACTGTACCTTCTCCTTGTCACAATGCATAACTCCTCCTTCAAGTTCTGTAAAGTATTTCTCCTCTCTATCTCTGTTTTCCTTTTAAATGTTCATTCATTGGTTTCCATGGGAGGATTAGTTACTTGAAAGATTAGTTCTTAACTACAGGAATGGCATGGTAATAGATATGTTGGTTGTATTAGGTATTTTCTCTTGCTTTCTCCTTTGTTAGATAAATATCCTTTTAACTGTGAAAGAACCTATTAAAGTTTCCATCTTTCTCTTTCAGGAAAAGAATAGTGTCTGGAGTCCAGCCCACAGGATCTATACACCTTGGCAATTATCTTGGTGCTATAAAGAATTGGATTGCATTTCAGGTTTCGTTTGAATCATTCTTAACCTTAGCAGATCCCATCATAAGTAGAACTTTAAATACTGCTTCCTCTTTCTGTTATCTGTTCTTGCAATTGCTTTTTTGTTTCTCCATAGCTATTTCAATTTTTTTTTCTTTTAAAGATTTGAACTTTTGATGCAAGAGGTAGTCATAGAGAACTCGTAAATGATGCCTTAACTATTTCTCGGCCTTTAATTTTGCTTGCATTCTGTACTCGATCTGCAGGATACTTATGATACCTTTTTCTTCATAGTCGACCTCCATGCGGTATGTTTCTGTATCTGTTAAAGTTTGTAAGCTCGACATTGTGCATTGTGCAATCCAGATGACATAATGGACCCTTGTAACAATTATGAAATCATTATGATGTTTATGTCCTTTAAATTTCTTTCTTGGGCTCTGTTTACCAGCTAGGAATATTGCTTAACTCGTAAGTGATGTTTGTTTCCTTAGATTAAAAGATCGATCGTCCTTAAATTGATGGCATTTCAAAGAATGTACTTGTAAATGCATTAGGAGCAGTCATTAACAATGGTTTAATGTCCTTGCCAAAGTATTGCAATCAAGTGAAGATAGGAAACTTAAGCAATGTACAAGGTTGTTTAAAAAAGGGATCTGATTTAAGGTAGCCTATTAGAGAGTAAGAAAGTAGTTGAGCTATATCAATTAAATCGTCATGACGGATAGATGCAACTAATTGAAGTTGCTACTTATGTGGATTACCAACTAATTTGAAGTTAGTCAAATCCCAGTCCTTTTATGTACTAAAAAGCATTTCGGTTTTAAGAAGCTGCCTAAATATTATACAGAATCTGGTGCAAAACCTTTTTACATTTTAGACTTAGTTTACTTGCGTTTCTTATTATGAAAATGGTAAACTCCAATATAGATTAATTACCTGACTATGACGGGGTTGAATATTTGGGAATTTAATTTGATTAGTGCTGATGGATGACTTTGTAAAAGAGCTAATATAATGTGTTGCATTCTAAGACAGGGATACACTCAACCTTTGATTCATTCTTCTTGGTTTTGGAGTAACTTCAGGACTAAGATTCAACCTTTGCTTTAGTTTTGCTTATTCTGTAAGTTGACTTTTCTTGTTTCACTTAATTTTGAACTATTATTACATTTATGATTTTAGATTACATTGCCATATGATACTCAACAACTAGCTAAGGCTACAAGAGAGACTGCAGCAATTTATTTAGCTTGTGGCATTGACACTTCCAAGGTTTTTCAGCTATTATTTCTCTATAATTTTCATGGCAAGCAGTATTTAAATATACAAATATTTGTATTTATTTAATTTCTCTGATTTTTGCATGCAGGCTTCTGTATTTTTACAGTCTAATGTCCGTGCTCATGTTGAACTTATGTGGCTTCTAAGTTCTGCCACTCCTATTGGCTGGCTAAATAGAATGATTCAGTTTAAAGAGAAATCCAGGAAAGCTGTGGGTATTCATCTCCACTGGAATGTCGAGTTGCTCATGTTTCCTTGAATTCCTATTCACTAGAATGGCTTTGTAAGCCTTAGCTATCTAGTTTGTATTTTCATACATTAAAATGGTAAATATGCAGTGGGTTCTATACTGCCCTTGATTGTGCAATCATCTTCTTGCCATAGTAATATTCTTCAAAACTTTTTTGCTAAGTAGTGTTCGCTTCATATGATTCTACTTCTACCTGTAATATTAACATAATCTCTATGTCATTATAGCTGTAGTTAATAATGTTATCTGTACATTTCCTTTTTATTCTACTATTGTCATCTTTGATTTCATAGAGATTGACTCTTATGATCTGCACTTGATCTTTGTAGGGAGACGAAAACGTTGGAGTTGCTCTTTTGACATATCCTGTTCTGATGGCTTCGGATATTCTTTTATATCAGGTGGCTACATTTTTCACATGTGATGTGAAAAGCTATGCATTTGTTGGAAGATTTTATTGAGATTCGGTTACATGTTTTTGAAACAATAAGAATGGAAAAGGAGGATGATTGAAGTTGAATCATGGAGTTTAATGTCTTATATAGTGCACCTTATTGTGATTTAATCACATCAATTCATGTTTAGATGTTTATAAGAAGTGATAATTTGCTGGGAGTGCACGATCCTTACGTGTTTGCAGTGTGACTCCACAGTCTGACTTTGTACCAGTTGGTGAGGATCAGAAGCAACATCTGGAGTTGACTCGTGAGTTGGCTGAGCGCATTAATTATTTATATGGAGGAAGAAAGTGGAAAAAATTGGGAGGGTAAGCAATTACTTTTTGGCATGTTTGGAGATTCTTTGTAAAGATTATATGTTCCGATGCCCTTATTTAACTTTTACTGAAACTTGGTGTTCTGGTAACAGGCGAGGAGGACCCATCTTTAAGGTGGATATTTTGTTTCCATTTTATACTTTCCAGTGTCATCTTGAATAAGGAGTAGTTAAAGCAGTTTTTTAGACCTTAATGTAAATTTTTTTGTGTAGGTTCCTGAGCCACTTATCCCACCTGCTGGAGCTCGAGTTATGTCTCTTACTGATGGGCTCTCAAAGGTTGTCTGCAATTAATTTTAATTTGGAGATTTGTATCTTTAAATCGTTGGCATACCATGTTTATTTTGGCACTGTTGGGGGCACTTACTACAATTGAAAATTGCTAAGATTAGATTATGAGCCAGCTGTTTGTATCTTCAAGCTTATTTTAAAGATTTACGTGATAGATTTCATCTTATATGTTCTATGTCCTGTTGTCTTGTTATTGCCTTTTCTATTTCAATTGATACTCTCATCTTTTGTAAATATAAGATCCTTAGTTGCCTTAATAATCACAAAGCATAACTGGTAGAGGAAGTAATTCTCCATTAAATTAGTCTTGTACTATTCTGTCTCTACCTCATGGAAAAAGTCTCTTCATGACTCCTGGGATAAGTCACTGTAGTATCTTGGTATGCTGTTTATGTTTGCTTATTTAGTTAGCACAGTGGCAAAGCACCCTGCACTTTTCCATGAAGTTGGGTGTTCAATTCTTCACCAAGGTGGGTAGGGCTTTGGGTAGTTACTGGATTTGCACTTTTACAATTTATGAAAAGAAGAATCTAAGACAACTGGCATGTGTGACATAGTTCTCCAATTGATGTTACAATTCAGATTTAGCCCTACAATGGTCAATAGACAAGGAAGGGAAACCAAGGCGGTATTTAGTTCTGTTCTTGGTCATGTTCAGAGCTTTTATGATTTCATAAACTCCCAAAAGCTGATTATAGGCTTAAAAAAGAAAATTTGGCTTTTGACCATTGCTGGGAGTGATTCTATACACTTCCTTTTGGAAGATTTTGTTAGGGATCAGTGGTAGAGCCCCCAAACATCCATTCTTCATAAGGGATGTGAAGCCTCCCGGGTATGATGATATGCCCCAAGTGAAGCCCATGGCCCAAGACACCTCACTTCATGGAGGAAAAGAAAAATAAGTGTGCTCTAGTTTTCCTTCTACTGTATATTTTAAGTAAAGATGTGAAGAAACAATTCTGTTTATGACAATGTTGTCCATGAAAAGATTGGCTGTTACTAGTTTACTGTATGTATATTCCTCTGCCTGTTTTTTCTATCAAACTGTGGCTCATGATTTTTGTCCTTAATTCCAATTTATAGTTGATCACTGTAAGCAGTAAAATGTAAAAATGTTAACTGAAAATAAAAAACTGCTAAATATCTAATTATTCTTTTCTCATCATGTTTAAGACGATTAATGACATTTCCCTGTGATTCAATCTTGTAGATGTCCAAATCGTCACCTTCTGACCAATCTAGAATCAATCTTCTTGACTCAAAAGATGTGAGTTCACACATTTTACCTATGTATTGTAATTTGACTACTATAGTGTTTAAAATTATTGATTATTGCAGAAGTATATAAGACTACAGATCTTTTCCCTTCTTAACAATAATGGGTACTTTTAATGTTCCCACTGCAGTAATTTAATCTGTTTTATTCTTTGTAGATCAACCAATTATACTGTAATCTGTTATTTTATTTCTAAATTAGAGCATATCTTCTCTTTCATATCTTTTTTTTTTCCCAAATAATCTTGCCTCCCAGACCAATTGAGACTGTTTAAGTGAGTGGGAGTTGGAAAAGATGTTTGCGACTATGAAGCATCATCAGTGTTAAATTTGGAGACTGGAAACCAACAAGGTCTAGTGCTTCGGTGAATCGGGAAACCGAGTATTTTAGTTCTGTAGTTAAACAGCTTCAATAGTTTTTAGGAATCAACAATAAATGGTGAGGAAGCATGAAATCCAGGATACTCAAGTCATTTCAAATCAAAGGACTGGAGTTTTGAAGTTGATGTTTGATGGGATCTGATATTTTATCCTTTAACCCAAAAGTGTGAAGCATGGAAATCAAGATTTTAGGTTTATTTCTGTTATATTGTAGATGTTGTAAGTTTGCTATTTCGATTAATGCCTATGGTTGGTAGTGATTAATTTGTTCCCTCATGAATCTTTGATTGCAAGAACTTGTCTAAACTGTCAGTGAGAGATTCTAATGTTGTTTCTATTTTACTTCCTCATTGAGTTTGACGTTTTATGTTCCTTTTACATTTGCAGATGATAGCAAACAAGATAAAACGTTGCAAAACGGATTCCTTTTCATGGTATTCTATCCAGAAGGGGGAAATTGTTTTTCCTACCTCTGTTAGTCTTCTTACAGGAATGATTTATTCTGTATTGTGTTTCAAAATCTCTTGTGCTGCTTTTTCCTCTTCTTGCAACTCTTACAGCTTGGAATTTGACAATCCTGAAAGGCCTGAATGTAACAACCTTCTTTCAGTATATCAGCTTATTTCTGGCAAGACAAAGGAGGTGATGTAGTTAATATGTTGTTTGCTTAAGCTGCTTTATAATTCTTCCATTTCTGAAACTTTCTATCTTGAATTATCTTGAGATAGTCCTCACCCGATTTCCGTTGGTATATATGAATGGCAGGAAGTTCAACTGGAATGCCAAGATATGAACTGGGGAACATTTAAATCTATTCTGGCAGATGCCTTGATTGATCATCTTCATCCCATCCAGGTTTTTATGCATAATGACTTGTTCTTATTTACTGTCAATTAGGATTTTGAATTTGCATGTCAAAATGTAACTGATGTCTCGTTTTGCCATTAACAACACTAGTTATTAGCGGGGAC
>JAOTAX010000002.1:31813476-31827181 GCA_025629825.1 Erythroxylum guanchezii
GCATAATCAAATGCAGCCTGATTTAGAAAGGATGCTGCCTATTTTTCCATATACAATAAGCTATGATAGATGAGAGTTCTGTTAGCATGTGATCTGCTAAGTGTAGTTTTAAATTAGATATGCTAAACATACTTTTAAACTAGCTAAATTAGCTCTGATATTGCAAATTGGCCCTGATGCTATGTAAAAGTAGAGATAAAAATGAAAGAGAAAGAAGAATATATTTAATGTGTTCGAATGTAAAACTTATTCCACACACAAACCAAAAAGGTAGTAATGTATTTTATTCATTAAATTTGTCCCGTTTATCTATGATAGTGGACGGTATGATGTACCATAAAAAGATAATAAAACTTTTAAGCAATATCTAAATAATTCTAAAATGTTCCTATGTTGGATACATATTAATACCTATATATCAAATAGTAAAGTTTCAATGGTCACCTTCCAGTTTGTAAGCAGATGTTTTTTAAGGACAGTCAATCTCTTATTGCTGAATTTTTTTTAAATAAACCATAAAATTACAAAAGGAAAACCAAACCTGAAAGTAAAGGAACAAGCATCTTGGTTGCAGAAGAATAGAGGTAAAGAGAGAGAGTAGAAAAGAGATATTTGCTGGAAAAGAAGAAATGAGGGTAGATAGAACATAAGTTAGAAAAGGGGAAAGACAATAATTGAGGGAAAGTCGGTTAAAGATAAAAGTAGAGGTAATGGCACTTTCTATGGGCTACTAGAAAGAAAGACATATTAGTACTGATGCTCTCAATGGATTATTGGAAAGGAAAACAGAGCAGATGTGGTGATGCTCTCAGTGGATTATAAGAAAAAAAGACAAGAGGACTTTACTAGAAGACAGAAGATATCAATGACAAATGAAACACTAAAGATTATAAAGAAAAAGAAACAAAGGTTGTAATTTAGGTTTTAGGATATAAACTTTAGGCTTTGAAGAAGAAAGGTGAAACATAGGTTAGTGATTCAAGTTTTAGGATCAAAGCATTAAGTCCTAAAGGGAAGAAATAGAAGTTTGATCTCAGGATTAGAATTTGGTTCTAAAATTCTGTCAGATTAGATTTTATACTATCTCAGGATCAGAATTTGGTTCTAAAATTATGTCAGATTAGATTGTATACTATGTTAACTTTCATATATTGTGAAAACAAAGATACAGAAGAAAGAGAAAGGTGAAAAACATATGCAACGGTCTAACATGGTTGGACTGTAAGTTTAGTTCATCTATTTATAAAAATTAGGGTGATAAATGTTCTATACATAATAATGTTCTTGTACTAAATGATAAAGCATATACTTTTCTTTGATGTTATAATTCCATCCGTCTTCCATTTAAAAGGTTCCACTAAATTTTTCTTTGCAATTTTTAGTCGGTAAACATAAATTGTATGAGAAAGGAATGAGCAGTAAAGAACTCATTTCATGGAAAGTATTGAAATCGTTGTGTGGCCGTTGAAAATGAATGGACGAAGACTGTACTTTTCATCTTAAAGTGAAAAAACCATGTTATTTAACATTAGCAAGTCAAAGAGTTACACTGGTAGTACTCCAGACATTGAGAACCTCTCTAATCAAATAGTGCCAATGCTACTGCCCCGCAATTGATAATTGATAGCTCTCATGGATTTGAGCTGGTAGGACAATTCTTTGTTTATTTTCTTTCAAAACGCGTGATTTTCTCGGCAGATACTTGATAAGATAATTAATACTGATACTACTCGGTGATGAATGTAGTATCATTTACTATCTATAGGAACGATCTACTTTGTAGCTCTATAGTATCGTTGTTAATTTGTGATGCTTTGTTTCAACTGGGATGTTGATGTCCTCAATCTGAACTGAAGACCTAGGTTTATAATTCTGCAGGTTCGGTATGGTGAAATAATATCTGATTCAGCTTATTTAGATAAAGTCTTGGATGAAGGCGCTAGTAGAGCGTCAGAAGTAGCAGATACTACTCTTAATAATGTATACCAGGCAATGGGATTCCTGCGAAGATGAGAAACAGTTGGTATCATCCAAAAGCGTCTATAAGACAACAAACTGGAGTTATTAAACATCTGGAGCATATTTTGACAGCAATTTGTTGAGTAGACTCATAATCAGGTGTCTTCTAACATGACTTGTAAACGAGGGTTACAATTGGTAGAATTGCCTCACGTTTTTCATTGATTTCCCCGACCATTTAAGAGTCCTCGTTGAGCTGATTTTGTAAGTCCAATTTCATGGAAGTTGGTCAATTTTTATTTTCTGTTATCTCATTGTTGTTTTTCTTTATTCTGCAACTTAAATTTGATATAGGTTCACTTTCTTTTTACTTCTTGTCTAATGTGAAAATGCATGTTCACATGATTGCTATATGGCTGAACCAGGAGTTCAAGGAATTCTTATCTACATTGCATGATTTTAGCAAACAAAATTTCGCAATGATGGAATTGCATATATTTTTCGGTACAAGTAGGGATGGTAAAGGGCCGGGTTGGGCCCGTGGCTTGACTATCCTAAGGTCACCTAGCCTGATTTATTATTTTTTAAAAAATTCAAAAAACAATGTCGTTTTGTCATTCTCGGTTGAGCCATAGGTTGGGACAGCCTGATTAACGTAGGCGTGAAACGTTGACTTCAAACCAGGTCGGGCCAACTTGCCATGCCTATGGAGAGAAACCTAGACAAATGTTCCTATGTCTAATTAGTGCATGGGGCACTACACAAACAAGTTTAGAATTCCTACATTGATCGAGAATCAATCTGTTAACCGATACGATTATTATCTTTTATTAATTTGAATCATCCCCTTATTATACTTAAAACATGATTTGAAGTTTCCTTGTAAATGTAGTTGTTAATTATTAGTACTAGTTTGTTTTAAAGGTTAAATAATTTTCTGTTAGCAAATCAATAGTTAACATGAACAAACATCAATATGGAGATTCTTATGTGAACGATAATTAGCAGTAGTGTCAAATATAAGGCTAAACATGTTTACTATTGGTCATGTGACAATTTCTTAAGATCTATTTCTTACATTACATTAGGATGCATGAGAAAATAAAATTTGAAATTAAACCCAAAAATTCCTTAATTCTTAAACCAAATCCCCAATTCCGTTAAATCTCCGACCGTATATCCTTATCATAGCACCAATCCATATTATTAATATAACATAGCATATCACTTTTGAGGTATGGACACATTAACAAATTTCATTTTGCAAAACAAAGCTTGAATAAACCCTTTAAACTACGCTCAATTATATTGAAATTTGTAGTAACATACTCTCAATTTTATACAATTTTACTGTAAAAGCTAAGCATGAATATGTGGACAAAATAAGACTCGCGGACTATCTCAAGGAATTTAAAAAAAATACAGAAAAAGGGAAAGGATGCCACAAAATGATGATATACAAACGTGCCAGATGAGGTTTTTCCCTTTAATCACCTGGCATCTAACCTTGTAACAGTGACTTGGTTTACAGAGAACGACTCGTCTTGCTTTCCTGAAGATGAATCAGTTTCAAAAGGACTCCTACCAAGGCAGAACCCTGGAGTTCTAGGCTGAGGCATTGTTGCAGTATCACTGCTTAACATTAAGACCACAGACGACATTGTTGGCCTATCTTCCGCACGTTCTTGAACACACAGGAGACCTACTTGTAAGCATCTTAAGACTTCAAAGGATGAATATGACATCCCAACCGATGTGTCTAACAATTCTATTCCGTTTCCTTCTTTCCACAGCTTCCATGCCTGCGGCATTGTGATTACGGTTTCTTGGTCTTTAGAAAATCAGATTTGTGTAAAAGCGAATTGGAACCAAATATAAATAAGAGACAGAAACAAGGAATCCTATGCAAATTCTTAATTAAATGGACGTCATAAGCTAAGACAGACTTACATGACCTAGAAGATTAAGCTCAGTGTTTGGATGATAAAATCCTCGGTTCTTTTTGCCGCTTATAATCTCCATCACCAGAACACCAAAACTGAAAACATCTGATTTCATTGAGAAGATTCCATCCATTGCATACTCTGGAGACATATAACCGCTGCACATAAACATTAAGACAAAAGAATCAATTAGTGGAAGGGAAATTGTTTTCTTAACCTGCAAACAAGTAGTAATTCAACATTTATACTTACTATGTTCCCACTACTCTCCTGGTGTTTGCTTCTGTTTCATCTCCACCAAATAATCTAGCCATGCCAAAGTCTGATATCTTAGGATTCCATTCTTCATCAAGCAGAATGTTGCTTGCTTTGAGGTCCCTATGGATAATTCTAAATCTGGAATCCTGGTGCAGATATACAAGTCCTCTAGCAATCCCACAGATGATATTAAAGCGCCTTTGCCAATTCAGTGACGAACTTCTTCCTTTATCTGCAACAGCAAGTCAACCAACACAAGTGCCTTGAAGTCAACTGCAAACATTGTCCATAAGGGAAAAAAAAAATAGCTATGCATGTAAAAGAGATTGAAAGAGACTAACTGAATAAAGCAGAATCCAAGCTTCTGTTTTCCATGTACTCGTAAATGAGCATCTTCTCATCCATGTCACTGCAGCATCCAACAAGTCGAACCAGATTCCTGTGTTGAAGCCTTGCAATCAGCCTAACCTCATTCTTGAACTCGTCAGCTCCCTGACCAGAGTTCTTCGAGAGTCTCTTTACTGCTATGTTTTGGCCTTCCACTAGTTTACCCTGGCATTGACAGGGTTACTTTTGTGAGGATCGCACAATTAAAGGGGGCCACTACGCAGGATATGCATGGCTTCTAGGTTTGCTTGTTTTAGTGGTTACATATGCATATATTTTCTAGGGTCTGCTCTAAGATCAAGGAATTTACCTTGTAAACAGAGCCAAAACCACCCTGCCCAATTTTATTTTCTGCAGAGAAGTTGTCCGTTGCCATTACCAAAGTGACAAAGTCGAAGAGGGGTAGTTCTAGTTCATCTGTACTTTTTTCACCTGAGTAGTCTCTTTTGCTTGAGACAACCACATCATTTAACATAAAGTCCTGGCTTCTCTCCAAAGGTCCTGATTTTAGGGACAGCAAGCCATTTACTTTTAATACAGCCAAATAGAAACTAACTACACACACCTGTGAATAAAATTGTGGATCTTACCTTGCTGTTCTGTGCTCTGTTTACATGCATTTAACAATTTCTTCCTCTTCCATATAAAAAATCCACTTAAAGCTAATAGCAAAATTCCAGTACCAACTGCAATGCCAATAATGAGAGCACCTGCATGACCGCCGTTACCTAATAAAAAGGAATTGGAGATGGTGCTTAGTCATGTCCAACAAGGCACAAAGAATAAGTACAAGCTTTTTAATCTTCAACATGAGGGATAGAATACAAATATTAGTTTATATTAGACTCATGATTTGTGGTTAGTCCTGTTATAAATTCAGACTTCACGGGTATTTTACAAGAAAAAAACAACAATTGATAGTGAAAGTTTTACAAACTTGTCGTCATAAATGAAAATTTGCCCAGCTAGTTAAGGCAAATTAGACTAAATTGCTTCAGTCCATGACAAGTGACAGGGATCGTCAATTTCAGGGAAACATGTTAATATAATCCACAGAACCTACCATGTGGTTTGTCAATTTCAGGGTCATTATAATAAAAGCTGCTTATTAAGTGCTTTCAACCAATATTCTCCTTTTGAAAGCACACGTGGATTGACAACAGCAGATGGGAATGAATGATTTTAAATTCAACTTTGGCTGGACATACACCTAACTCAACTACATCTCACCCCACATGTGTGTCACAACTCCCAGGCCCATCCAAATCCAGGCCAAGTTCTCTATGCAACTCATAAGCTGAAAGCAATCACAAACTATGGATGATGCAAACAAGAACAATTACTACGCAAACACGAGAAGGATTCCAACAACATAAAGCTAATTTGAAACTTAGACTTCCTAGCCCAATATCTCAACCCTGCCAAAAGTTTAAACATAATATGACACTCTCTTTCTAAAAGGATACTCGTACGATTTTTGATGGGGTCCATGGAATTACAATCCCGCCTACTATCCTTTTAATTCATTATTGTAGTTTTAGTCCCCAAAGAGATAACCTAGAGTGGCGCATCAAGTCAAATTTGCCGCCCCATTCTAAAAGCCAACTTTTGACCAATAGAAAAGCATTTACATTAACTGACCGCCCCGCCCCGCCCCGGGCTTCAGATCGTCTGTACCGCCTATCCTGTGACATCTCTGTGCCAACCTCTCTTATGCACATGTTTCACAATAAATAAATGGGACAATGTGAAATAAGTGGATGGGAGGGGTTGGTACAGAGATGGCACAGAGTAGGCGGTACAGACGATCTCATCCCCCGCCGCGCCCCTCCTCCTTCTGTGATTTCATTTTCATTTAAGTCACGCCAAGGGAATTGGGGTGGAGGTGGGGTCACCCAGGCTGCGAGAACGGAGATTTTCACATCGTTCGGAATTCGAACCAGCGAAGCGGCCAGTCGGAGGAATCCCATTCCCATCTCATGCGTTCACGTGGGTCCCAACTCTATCTAGGTTCTAGGAAGCTTTGTAAGCTTTTCCCAATGGGTCGATATGGAAATTCAAGTTTTGACAAACTTGTTTGTCTTGAAATGCAAAACTTGTTAGGCATCAATTAGATATTCAGAGAATCGTGAAATTATAATTTTCAATAAATAAAATCACCTACTACGTGCATACCGCCAAATGCAAGTTAGGTGAGGCAGACAACTACCTCTCATTATATAGCTTCTGAAAAAATGTGCAATAACTTTTTCGACTCTCGGGTTGTTGAAAGTGAAACACTAGGGCCGCAAAACTTGAGCTCCTAATTAACCTAGTCGAAATTGTGTCTAATTTTTATAAAATTAAACAAGAACACAACTGAAAATTTTGTGTACTTACCTATATCAGATGCTGCCAATCTAACGAAGAGATCTTGACCCCCTTCCGCATACTGCCTCATATCCAATAGCTCACCAACCCAAATCACACAGCCTGAACCTCCATTGGTTATGTTGGAGTTAGCATAAGCCATGCAAGAACAATTCCTCAAACACAACAATTCACAATCTTTAAGACTCATGTTCCTATCCACAAACGTCCTTGTGCTCTCCGGCAACTTCATCTTAGCTAGGTGCAGGAATTTATCCTCCATGCATTGCAAATCCGTCTTCCTCACACACCCACCTGATCCATCTCTCAGATTCCATGCCTGTGGATTACTAGGCTCGAACCCTCTCATGCATTTGCAAACAGGGGAAGCATTTGAATCGCATATACCGTAAGGACCACACGCACGGTAGTCGTCGCACTGGTCTTTAGGCGCATACCAAAACAGGTTCCACACTCGACTATCTGGAATCCAAATTCTTCTCTCAAGAACGCCAGAAGGACTAACAATTAACCTTGAGTAGAGGGACTTGCTTGATATGTGAAAAGAGTAATACACCTCATCTTTATTAGTAATAAAATCGAAGCTGATATGGTCAACTGGCTCCATTTCTGGTACCCCACTAAATCTTTCTCCATTCCATGGTCCACTACGATACTTTCTCATATTCTTGTTCAATAAGAACGCTTCTGGGAATCCATGGTAGTCTAACTTGAAAGCAAAATCACCTGTAGCAGGATCATTTATGCTCCCCCAAGAACTTATGTACCGTTGAAATCCTGCGTTTAGATCCCATCCTAGCTTCATGTCTGGCAACAAAGTGTCGGTGGGATAATCGAAACTTTGCCACAGGTAACGACCACTTTCACTTTCTTCTCTTAAGACGAGGTTTCCTGTGTCCAGCAACTGAATTACTGGATTACTAGCGTTGTTGGTTTGGTTTGATGACCATATGACATTCTCGCCCGGGTCAAGAAGAACAATGTTTTGGTTGGAGATCTTGAATATTGCAGAGGAATTTGCAAGAGGCTTGTCTCTGTTAGCAACCCAGACCACGGTCTGATCAGGAATTTCCTTGTACCATATACCCACGTACCATTTCCCAGAATTAAGGGGAGTGAAGAACCCAAACTCAAAAATCTGACTTGAAGAGATGATAGTTTGGCCATTGATGAGAGATTGAGAAGCAGATAATGTGTCCGCAGCGAAAGCAGAACAAGAGAAGAAAGAAAGGAAAGTGAGGACAAAAAAGATGGTGAAGCCTTTCATTCTTCACTAATTATTTGAGGATTTCGACGATGATGTTCTCGATCAGATTCAAGGTACTTGGGGTTCGGTACTTTTCGGGTTTCTTCTTGTTTTTGAAGACATCATTCGTTGTATGATAGGCATATAGGAAAGGAGAGCTAGTTGACCCTTAAACAATGTTTTAGAGTCGTGGTCATCTCTTTTTCACCTTTGAATGTGGCCTTCTCCGTGTCCTTTACCAAATAAAAACTGACCTCTATAAAGTAGTGTGGATGGGAATGGGACAAAGTTGGGCTAAAACTGCGATTAAAAATAAAACTATGTGTTCTTGGATTTGTCCTTTAGTGTAAAGAAAAGGAGACAGGAAAATAGGAACCGAAGGTAGGGTTCCCCACGGTGATTAAATTCATTTTAATCACGCAGTCCTACCTTATATTTCTAACATTCCATCACGGTACATGGTTGGGTTTTCAAGCAATAAAAACTCCAAACATTTTGAAACAGAAGTCTTATAATCGCACGTGTGTCAAAATCAAAATTTTTAATGCTTTCTACATCACTGTTTTAAGTTAACTATGGATTACAGGTATATGGTCAAACTAAAGAGTTAAAACATGATTAACTTCAAACTAAAAAAGATTAGGGTTTAAATTTGGTTAAATAAGCTAAACAGTAACGAATTAGAAAAAAGCATTAAGTTATAGAATGTATTCATAATTACATAGATTTCATTGTGGCTTATACGGCCATCAACTC
Organism: Erythroxylum guanchezii; assembly: GCA_025629825.1. Lineage (NCBI taxonomy): Eukaryota > Viridiplantae > Streptophyta > Magnoliopsida > Malpighiales > Erythroxylaceae > Erythroxylum > Erythroxylum guanchezii. Next base: position 31,822,396 of record JAOTAX010000002.1, read on the forward strand.
AAATTAAGCAACATTCTTGTACTTAATTTTTAATTGTCAATTTTGGTTATTAATTTTTTTAAAATCAAGGTTTTTTTTTAAAAGATGAATCGTATTAAAAATAGTTCTTAAAGGGGACTAGAAGTCCTATAAAAATAGCTGTACAACGAAGCCATTATAAGTGGAAAAAAAAATGTTAAGAAAGCCATAAAAGTAGAGCTACAACTCACTAGTGTCCAAAAGCAGTTCAACGCTCAAGTTAAGGCCAAAATGTAGGAAAATCTCATTACGGAGTGCTCAGGCCAACTCCACTAGTTGTCTCCTACGAAGATATCAACTTTTGCATTATCAGAGATGTTTTGTCTTGAGTTCCTAAAGTTTGGGAGCTTATGTAGGGCTTATATTATGCCAATTATCACTCCAAAACTAAGTGATTTTTCTATTTCCAGTTTTAGATTTAATAAATCTACTTATCTAGTCTCTCAAAGCTAGCATATGCTTGACTGTCCACAATGTGTTTTATCCAGGTTTAATCTTCCAAATGCTTTAATTCTTGAGAAAGTATGAATTCATCTAATTGACCCATAGGGATTCTTTATCTATTAGTAGCTTCCATAACCTCTTGGCTAGCAAAACTTTGTTAACAATCTTGATGGCTTTGACCCCTCGTCCTCCTCCTTTATTTTGTTTACACACACTGACCATTAACTTTAGAACTTGTGGCCTTTTTAATCTTACCAGTTCAAAGGAAGTTCTCCATCAACTTTTTAATTGATTTGATCAAATTCTATAGGTATATAAAGGTGAGAAGTCTAATAAACAAGCATATACTATTAACAATAGCTTAGATTAGTTAAAGTTAACAATAGCTTAGATTAGTTAAAGTCTTCTAGTATAATTCAAATTTTTGTTTTACCAATTTTTTAGCTCCTTTTGTAATTGATCTATAATAGGCTGAAAATCATTGTATCTAAATCACTTTACGGTAATAGGTATGCCTAGAGACTTAGAAGGCATCTAGACTTGCTTGAACACTGTTAAAACTAGTATTTGTTCACCTAACATTAAGGCACCAAAGCTATGAAGAAGTATCTTTTAGCATTGTTAATTGAGAGATTGAGTATATCTTGAAGCAATTTAGGAAATTGGTTAAGGCCATAATTAATTCTTTGTTCACTCCCCAAAGTAAAAACAAATCATATGCAAAAAAAAGTTTAAAGATCTTAAGTTTTTTACATTTATAGCAGAACTTAGAACTTAAACAACCTTGTATGGATCACATTATCTGCAATAATTTGAATTAAAACTTTTTATACATAGAGAGAATAAGTAAGGTGATTAAGGGTCATCTTGTCTATGTCCTTGTACTCACCTGGGGTACTTTACAGGTTCCTCATTAACTAATACACTGAATGAGGTAGTGGATATACATTGTTTGATCCATGTTCTAAAAAGAGATGGAAATTCCTAAACCTCCAGAATACTCAGGAAAAAATTCCAACTGATTAAGTCAAATGCTTTGCGGAAATTAATCTTCAATACACAACTTTGAAATCTTCTTTTTTTATGGTAATTTTTGAATATCTCTTAAGTTATGAGGATGCTATCTCTTAAAGTTCTCCATAGTATGAATGCTCCCTAGTTCAAGTTAATAATCTCACTTAAGATTAGTTTTAACTCTTCAAATTAGAGTATAGATATGATTTTATGAATACATTGTAACAAGAGATTGGCTTAAAATTAGTGAGGTTTGAGGCATTAGGGATTGAATCCATTAAGACTGGGTGCTTTATTAGCTCCAATTATGAAATACATGTTTTTGATCTCCAATCTAGTGATTGGTGCAATGATCTTTGATCTACGAACCTTAAAGAGTGGTTACCTAAAAATGGAATTCATTTCTTATATTTAGACATCAATATAATTATTAAAGTTTCTATTTCCTCCTTCCTGAGAGTTTCGTTTCTAGGGTTAGCATACATTTGCTCTTGGATATGAGATAAATGTTTGAGAGCTTCCTTTTTAGAAACCTCCAAATTAGAGAATTTACTTTTTTTTAAGCTCCATTTTAATGGACTGTAGCTTCTTCATACATATAAATTCTTAAAAACATCTAACTTGAGTGCGAAGGTGACTTTTTACCACTTCTTTGTACCTTTTGGATCTTTAGAAGGTGATTATTGAAATTAAATGGATCAAATTTTTGGTTAAAGTTGGCAGACAAGATCTCTATAAAGGAGTGATTAGAGTGAAGAGGGTATTGAAATATGCCTAATTATTTGGCAAGGAGGAAAGCTAACTCACATTTGTGAAGGCCCTATCTAATTTTGTTAACTTAGAATTCTATTCTCTAAGTTTTCAAACCCCAATTATATCACTCATAAGAAGTCAAGCACAATTTTGGTAGAATCTCTCCCCTACATGCTTAAATTCTAGGTTGATCATAAAAGTGATTAACAATTTGGCATGCTGGATGGGAATACGATGCTGTATACAAGGAATGTGAATAAAATTACTGAGCCCCTAACACTAGAGGAAGAAGTCCATATTGTAGTTCATCATATGGATTGAAGCTTGCATTACCAGAACTTCCTTTGGTCCTTTAATTAATGGGGGAACCATCCTATATCTTCAAAGGAGCAAGAGGTATAAGGTAGGGGGCCTTTATTCCCCTACCTCTTTACTTTAATTTATATTTTGAATCCTTTAAAAAAAACATCAACAATATGGTGGAGTTCAAAAACCACTATAAGTACAAAAAATTTTAAACTTTTTAGCTTAATGTATGCTAATGATATTTTATTGTTTTGTGGAAATGATCCAAAATCCCATCGAACCATCATCTCTTCACCAAACAACTTTTCCCTAATGTCAGGGCTACATGTTAACTTTGAGAAAAGCAAATTGATGGTCTCAGCTGCTATTTCGAAGGTGCACAGATAGGTTCAAATAATAGGCATGTAATAAATACAACTACGCTTTTACATACCTTGGATTACCTATATTTACTAAAAAGCCTAAAGCTATTGAATGCTAGCATTTGGTTGATCTGTTAAGAAAAGTGTTGCAGCTTGGAAAAGCAGGTCTTTATCATTGATTGCAATGAAAACTTGGAGATTATACATTAACAAAGAAGTTGTGTGGGTCAAATGGATGAACACACATTATTTCTCTCAAAATTGCTTATGGAATCTTAAAAAGAACAAGAATCACTCCTATCTCCTTATTGAAATGCTAAGATTAAGAAACTCTATGTACCCCTTAATCAAAAAACACGTTGGGAAGGGTTGAAAACTTAGTTTTAGTTTGACAATTGGTGTTATATCAACCCTCTTCACTTGAAAGAGGAACTGAACTCCTTGAGAGGCGAACTCCCACTAAACTTAAAATTGGGTAATACAATCTCAAGTGATTCTTGAAACTATAGACAAAGAGGTATGTCTCTCTTCTTTTCCAACTTACAAAGAAGATCATACAATATAGATATTGGATAACTCCCATAACTTCTCCAATAAGTCCTACCTGGAGTACTTCATACCTCACTACCCTAAAAATGCATGGTAGAATCTCACATGGTCTAAATCCATTACGCTTAAGGCTGCATTCACTTATTGGCTTGCTTTTTAAGGTTAGGCTTTAGAGTAAAGACAGAATTTAGGTCGCAAACCACCTTTGTGTATAGTGTAAAACTGAAGCTAAAACAATCCCACACTTATTCTTTCAATGTTATTACATATAATCAATTTGATCAAGGCTCCTACACAATATGAACATATTTTGTAATGTAAGAAACTGGGAACAAATCATTCAATGGGCTTATGAATGGAGCAAAAAGCTAGCAAATGATCCTATGTTATTTCAAACAGCTTTCTCATATTGTTTTTACATGATTTAGTGAGAAAGGAATAATCGAGTCCATAACAAACTAGAATTGGACAAATATGTGCTAATATAGAAGCTACTTTATCAGATAAGGATTTTTTTTTATTTGAAAAATGAAAAATTCATTAACTAAAAATTGAGCATCAAGAGTGTAAGAGTATAAACTCCATCTTCTTCTCTTTGTTGCAATCATTCTCTCTGGAACTTGAATTTGTAAAATTTCCCTTATCCAAGAACAAACCACTACAAGAAAATTGTCTAATAGCAACGGAAATATACCGACGGAGTTGCAGTGGTATGGAAATAGAGACGGAATCATTTTCGGTCGGTGAAGTTGTCGGGAGGGAATTGTTTGGAGACAGAAAATTTCGGTCGGTATTGTTTAAAAAAGTCGTCGGTAAAATTAAATTAAAACCGAGCTCCTCCCTCCTTTTCTTCTCCTCGCGCGAGCGTCTTCCTCCTTTCGGCCTGCAACTCTAGAATCGTCTTCTCCTCTCCTCCGGCATCCTCATCCGTTGCTGTCCATCCGGTGACCACCTGCTGTGTCTCCGACAACCCTTCCAATAGATCTTCTCTGGTGACAACCGTGTGTCATCTCTCCTCTGCCATTGCCGAAGGTAAGCCGTGGGTTGATTTTTTTTTTCATGTTGTTTGGATTGATTTAATTGCATGTGTTTGTTTATCTGGCTTTGATTGTTCTTATGTTAGTGTTTTGCACGTAAATAATGGGAAGATTTATACCATTTGTGTGTAGATAGGGTTGAAATGTTTTTGCCTTGAAGTTGTTCGATGGAATGCTTAACATGTTTATCTTTAACATTCTGTAATGGGTTCATGTATATTTTGCCCTTGTGAATGTAGATTTAGGGTTTGATTTACATTGGTAAGAATATCCTAACTCATTTAGCATATCAAATTATTCGTA
>JAOTAX010000002.1:31840782-31853541 GCA_025629825.1 Erythroxylum guanchezii
AGAACAAGAGGTAAATCAAATTGGTTGAGGATACAACAACAAGGAAGAAGATAGATTGCTAAAGGAAAAGATTCAAATGCAAAGGATTTGGATACAAGAAGAAGGAGAGGATAGCGCAGCGAGGATTTAAAGCTGTAGCAAAGGAGTCAGTAATTTTCTTCATCTTGTTCATGTTTTTATTATCCTTATACCATATCATGTTTGGATTGGCATGATGATTTGGATATGCTGCTTCCGTTGCAAAATGATTTCTTAAAAGTTTTGAAATCTACCGTTTCTCCAAATAAAGCTTGCTTTCTTTTTCCGATCCAACACTCCCAGTCTATTCCAAGCCATCTTTCTCATTCCATCTTGTTATTTCTTTCAATTGATGAATAAGATGGATATGATGATGATGGATCTGTGTTTAAGGATGTTCTAAACTCTTTTGGGGATTTTTCTTGAATTAATGTTAATTTGGTTGCTTTTGATGTTAATATGTTAGGTATTATGATTGTTTGTCGTATCTGCATGCGTTGGTAATAAATAGAGACAGTGAACCAATAACAAAATGATTAGGTTGGGTAATGAGAGTTAACAAACTAATAGATCACACAAACAATCAATTCTGCAATTTATATGAAAAGAGATCTTATGTGAGGATTGTTTATTAGAGTTCTTAAGATCTAATCGGATTGTGGATTGTATTTATTAATTGAGAGATTGCAATTTCAATAATTTGATTCAATTGGGATTTGTGATTTAGTGTTTAATGATTAGAACTCAAGAGAGAATAATCCACCTTTTGAAATTCTAGGTTCAATACCAATTAACTCAGAAGTAATTAAGTTAGCATTAAATGATAGGATAAATCCCCTTTTCTCATAACTGGTTATTCTTCCTTGTGTGAATTTTCAATTGTTAATTGGTTGTGCTTAATTTTGATTTCCCTACATTAATTTAGAATTTCGATTTTCAATCCTTCCTTATTCAATTGCTTAATTTTATGCTCATTTTTATTCTTCATTTTAGTTACAATTATAGGCCTTAGACAATTTAGGATTCAATTAATTCACTACTTCCTCATGGGATCGACACCTTATATACTACGCTTACGACCTATGCGCTTGAGGAATATTAAGGGTTTTATCAGAGTAAAACTTGCTCAACATTTACTTTACATTGCATAGCTCCTAGGCTTAGGGGGAATTCTACTTGGCTGTAAAAAAAAATCAATACATATATGATGACTTAGATGGATCACAAGTTATTACCTAGTCTATTTTACCATCTCAAAAATGAGTTTATTCTTTTTGCCCAAATTAAATTTTCAAATAACCTCTGATTCATTTCTCTTTATAGGTTATGATAACATATTACTTAAGTAAATAATGAACACTAAAAGATCTCCATCATACAGTGAATGTTTTTGACACAACCATTCAATCCTACATTGCCAAATTGAAGGAGGAGAAATTATATATGCTTAATTGATTGTATAATTATTCATAACACATAGATATTAATGACATAAAATTGCTTAAGATACTTATTTTGACTCATATGTGATTTTCGGTACAATTCAAAAGCAAAGAAGTTAAAGTGAGCTGAAAGCATTATATTTGAGCCATTTTCTGAAGATTAATATTTACTTTTCCTCATGTAGTAAGCAGAAGAAAATTAGAGCAAATACAAAACAAATTCAAGTCAAAAGAAGTGGAACCATAAAAGTTGGAAAAATAAGGAAGCAAGGAGAAATACATTAAAATGGCTACATTTAGACAAGAGAGGGAAGCATGAAACGACATGCAGTAGATGGGGTGAAAAGACCAAAACGACGTGAACAAGCAGTTAGGAAACGATGAAACATGAAATGACAGTGTGATGGAAAGCAGCCACGGACAAGCACCAAATGACGCAGCAGCTGGTGGGATGATCAAATCGCAACTATTTGCGTTTCAAGCAAATATTGTTTTCATTTGCGCAAACACAGACATTGTGCATAAATGCAAACAAAGTTTGTGTTTCATGCAAACAATAGCATGAAACGCAGATGTCTAAAAGAAAACAAAACATAGCTATAGAGAGGAGAATAAACGAGGGTTTAAGGCTCTTGGTGTTTTAAATAAAAAGAAGAGTAACAGTGTTTTGAGGTTTGAAAAAACATAAGGGAGGCACTGTAGCAAAAGTGTGGTCTTCGGTGAGGTTTCTTTCTTGTGGCTAAATGAGTGAAAAAATCGAGAGAGAATAAAATACAACAACTCCATTTTTTAGGCTTCTTCGATTGTGTAACAAGTTTTTAGGTGTTTCTGACTGAGCTGAATCAAGTGGGAACTTCAGAAGCTTCAGGAGAGCATGAAGATGGAGGCAAGCTCTTCACCATGAGAAGACCCATGGAGGGGTAGCTTTTCGACGCTGGTTCAATAGGGATATTGACGTTGATGACTTGATTAAACATTCCTTTTCTTATTTTTGTTGTTTCTTTCTCTCTTTAGAAATTGATTATATTATCTTATGTTAATTAATTTGGGCTTTGTGTATGGATAATCGTATTCTTGTTATTGTTCAATTTTTTGTTTATGAACCCATTGGATATTGTGAAAAGATGATTTGAATGCATTTATTGGATCATTTATTTACAAACCTATTGTTATAATTTCGATATAATCTGTAATTATTATGATGAAATTCATGTGTAAGAACTAATGATTCATAATCATTAGTGATAACATAACTTAGGTTAAATGACGCATCATATGTGGTTGTTGCCTTGATTAATCAATTTTCCTAGTTCTTAATGCTATTGCCTAATATCTCAACATTCACAATCTTATCATCAAATTGCTATTCTCAATTCTATACAATAATAAAAATGGAAAATAATAGGAAATACAATTCTAAATAGAGATAGGAGGTAGCGATGTCGGGAAACTCCAAATCCAGGAAGTATGTCAACGTCGACTTCTTCTCCACTTTTTTCTTCTTTCTTCTCTTTCTCAATCTCTCAAAAATTCTCTCTAGGGTTTCTCTCTAAAGTGTCTGATGCAAAAGCTCCTTCTTTTCATTCTTCTTATTCTATTTATGTTCTTTTCTATCTAGGGTTGAGCTAAGGTTTTTCTAGGATCTGAAAGGTCCAAAAATTCCTCGAAATGCCAAGTTTGGGAGTGGCTTCGCGTCTGCCTGACTCAGGCCACGATCGTGGCCCTGCAGGCCACATTCGTGGCCTACACCTAAGCCTTCTTTCACGTTCGTGGCCTATTGTACCACGATCGTGGGCTATTTTTTTGGCTCAAATGTCTTCTGAAACTCCTCCATTCTGTGATATGGACCCTGAAACAGTAGCAAACACATCAAGGTATCTCAAAAATATAATATTTAAGCTCAAAAGCTTGTACTAACCCATAAAACACTTAAAACACAAATAATTAACAAACTAACACAATTTTAACCTAAACATATACTAAATGATCAAAATAATGGATAAAAACATATCAAACTATGCCCTAAAACACGATGCAATTTATATTTATCACATCTCCACACTTAAATATTTGCTTGTCCTCAAGCAAACAGAACAATAGATAACATAAGAAAACACAAAACGTGTATATGCAATAATGAGACAATGGCTTTAACTTAACAAAACAAATTTAACTAGAAACATAATCCTTCAAGTTGTTCTAACTTATTAACAAGTGAAATCCATGTTTAAGTACCTTAGACTAAATATACGAACTAATCAAAATTTTAATGTTTAGTCTATTAACCTCTAACACTTGCACACATATATTGATAATCATTCAGTCAAAACAAAAGTGTAGCTATTCCTTAGGAGGTTTTCATCAAAAATCAAGCTATTAATAAGTTTTTTTGGTTTTTTTAAAACATTCTTTTTATTGATTTTTCTTTAAACACATGAACCTAGTCTTTTTTGCGGAGGCAAACATTTGTGATGAATGTCGATCCAGTTACTAAACTAAGTCATGTTGTTATTAAGCTGCTTGGTTGGAATGTCATTATAGCCTTTTTACACGAAGGCACACATTTGTGATGAATGTCGATCTGGTTACTCAGCTATATCACATTCTCAACTGGCTACTAGCTCTATTCATAAACCAAAGGCCAGCGAAATAGTTATTTTAGTTAAAATTATACAATTTTTTTAACACAAATTTTCCCACCTTATTGCTTTATCTAATCATTCTCATAAAAATGTACTAATAATGCCAGTTATTTGTTTGGCCTAGATTATAACTGAGTATGGAAAATTCCTAGGGTGAATGGAATAACATCATATCCTAATTAACCAACATATTTAGCCCTAAATAACTTAGGTCACTAATTTCACAAGCTAATAAATCTTCGCAACCTAGAAGACTGTTTAAGGCTAAATCTATCCTGTTAAGACCTAGCCATCTACACATTCACACAATTCATATCATGCAACCTAAACAAACTATCATACGGAATGCAAAATTCACAATTAAGGTAAAAACACACAACCCTCCTCATACTTGAACAACACATTGTCCTCAATATGAGAAAGGTACATAAACAAACTAGGGGAAATAAACACAACATACAAAAAACATAAGAAGAAAATACTAACAAAAATGAAAAGAAAAGGGTTAGAACACGAAACCATTTATGGTTACGGAGGTGGTGATGGTGATAGTGTTGAGACCAAATCTGCTTGACATCGAGAGTGTTTCCTTATCTTATAAGTGATTCAATAGAGTAAAAGAATTAGCAATACAAATCATACAAAACTTATTTAATAATTTTTAAAAAACCTAACTACACAACAATTTAAATCTAACTACTAAACGTGCTAATTTATGGTCATTAGCTTGACCTTCATCCTTTAAAGCTTATCAAGGATCAATTATGAGCAGCTTGCTTCCCCCCATGTTGCCCAATTTTAGTTTATTAGCCTCTGATTAAGCTACAAATTGAAAAATGATCAGAAGGACAATATTGATAAAGTTGAAAAAACCAACTAATTTCAGTAATGTCGTTTTCACTAATAAATTGTCAATAAAATAAGAAATAACAAAACTCCCTGAATCTTCCATCTAATGCAACAGTTTGTCCTCTAAGAAGGTTAGTTGCTCTCTTTCTTCCTTAATCACCTTCATCTCCTCTGCTTTTTCTGCTTCACGAACAAAGACTTTCATATCTGCTTCAAACTCGATGTCTGTTGTCATCTGTTCTTTTTCCTTTTGTTTTTTAGAAGATTCGAACACATTAATTATCCTTAATAAGCTACTCTCCTTCAGATTCTTTACTACATCATTCATTTTGAATGTCACTTAGTCATTATTAATCCAAAGGATAAGGTTGTTTTCATAGACATCTACCAAAGATTTTTTGATATTCACACATGTTATATTAAAAACTGCTGAATAATTGAGAGGGTTGGCATTCTTTTCTTCATCCTCTTTTTTCGTCTCTTGTTCTTGAATAAGGTAGGGTTCAACTTGGTGTTACAGTAGTTCTTCAAACTCTTCTCCATTCTTAAGTGTGATAGCCTCATATTGCTATTGTTGATGTAATTCCATATTTCTCAGAGAGTATTCCACACTTCTGTTACAAAATTTATGGGAAAGTTGTCTCACTCGAATCTCTAGATTGTGAATAGATGAGACATGATTTTCTGTTACTTGCTCAATTTGCTCTTTAAGTCTCTTTTGGCCCTCTTGCATGTCTGTAAGCTTGTCCAAGATCTTGTCCAATTTAGAATCCCACTAACTGGACTCATTTTGCTGAAATCCTAATAGGTCTTGATGTCCTAATTGAGTCCTTACATTGTTGGACCAATAGAAATTTGGGTGGTTCTGCCACTCCGAAGTGTACATGTTCCTATAAGGATTATTACTTCCCTAACCATATTGTGCCTCAATGTAGTTCGCAAAAGTTCCTTGCTCCCTATAATATATATCCTTCATCATTGTTCTTTCTATTTCTTTTTGGCATCTAGCTCTTTAGATGTCTCATTCTCACTCAAGATGTCTTGATGTGCCTCTACTTTACGCCCCAAACTTTTGCCCTTATTATTATTATTATTTAACATAAAAGATAGTGAAAAAGCCTATACTAAAGAACTAAACTAATTGCCTCCCCGACAATGGCGCAAAAAACTTGATTATAGCTTTTTGATGTGTGTAAGTTTTAATTAATAACCTTGATAATTTGCAAGCGAACGGGTCATTCGTGTAGTATCTAAGGTGCTGATCTCATGAGGAGGGATAATCTAATCCTAAAATCTAAGGCTAAAATAATTCGTAGTAATTCAAAATGTAACAAAACTAAGGCAAGAATTTAATTTAATCATGCAACTCAATTCCAAGAATCAATTACAAAAATATTAACAAAGTAGCAGTTGTAACACATACTCAAGAATCAACCTAAAGGAATTATCAATTGAGAGAAAGGGAATTTTTTACCTATCTTTAACACTAACTTAATTGATTATATAGGATTATTGGTCCTAGACCATCCTAAGGTTGATTACTCTCTCTCGAGTTATAACCACTAACCCTAAATTATAAACCCTAATCAGATTATGAAAAATTGCAATCTCTCAATTAACAATCTATCCAAAACCCATATTAGATATGAAGTTATCCAAAAGACTATTGCGAACCTATACGAGATCTCTCTTCACAAAATTACCGATTTGATTAATTTCTCATTCCTACTAAATCACCTAACTCTCGTTAGCTCAATTTAATTATTTTCATTCGATTCACCCTCTTAGTCTATTACAAAATTATAGTATCACAGAAATCAATCACAATAACTCCAATAAACATAAAACAATCAGATTTTATCAAATTAAAGATAGAAAACCTCAAGGTGAATATAGAATATCTCAACATTCACAATCTTATCATCAAATTGCTATTCCCAATTCTATACAATAATAAAAATGGAAAATAACAGGAAATATGATTCTAAATGGACATAAGAGGCAGCAATGTCGGGAAACTCTAAATATGGGAAGTACATCGAAGTCGGCTTCTTCTCCACTTCTCTCTTCAATGTTTTATTTCTCAATCTCTCAACAATTCTCTCTAGAATTACTCTCCAAAGTGGCTAATGTAAAAGCTCATTCTTTTTGTTCTTCTTATTCTATTTATGTTTTTTTGTATTTAAGGTTGAACTGTTGCAGCACTCCACTCTAAATCAATAATCAATTTCGGCCCGTTTTACTCATAAACATTTTTAATCACAAGAGTTAAAATCATTATACAACTCATCATAATTTTACTACTCACTTGGGCCCATTTCATATACAAAACATTTTAGTTATAATGACATTACATTAAAAAATCATTCATATACACTTTATACGGTATTTGTGAATACACATTTTGATACAAAACAATGAAATACATCTGCAGGCGTGAACTGATCTTGACCTCTATCTCTTACGTGAATGCAGTAGCTAGACACTCGTTTGTCTAACAGGGTAACTCCTCTAAGCCTGAAAAATAAAGTTGCAATTTTAGTGAGTTTTGTGAGCTCACTGAGGTAATCATCCTCGATGGTTCACTCAATTAATACAATTCATCAATATATATATTAGCATATAATTCACATCATTTCATTTATCATGGAGTATCGCATATCACATTCAAAGCAGTCAAACTAACCATTTCAATAATTGAAAATACACATATCAGTTATAAATGCAATGCACATAAGACTCACTTTCATTTATTATTTTGTTGTGACCGAGTGCCTTTTTACTAGCTCATATCCCTTGTGGATACTGAGCTGTATCAGATAATGTCGCATATCCCTTAATGGATACCGGGACATTCATAACTAAGCCAGAGACTCTTATCACATTCTTAGCTTTAAGCTTTTTATACTAGCAACTTCGATCACAACTGCCTTTATCTTTCATGCATTCATGTAATGAAGTGCATCACATTCTCATATTTTCAATCAATCACATGATTTCATATTCACATTCAGAACACATTTATCATCGGACCTTTGTCTGACATTCAACAAAATTATTAAGTACACTTATTTCAGTCAAATTCACATATAAGGAGCACTTCCAATATCTCATTCATGCATCAAACGCCTCAGATTTTCAAAGTTCAGAATCAACACAATCAAGTTCACATTCATAAGATAATTCAAAACATAATTTAAAACAAACAATTAATTAAGTGAGACTATTTAAGAGCTCCAGATTTCTATTAGCTTCCACGATCTGAAAACGTCTGAATGTGGACATTCTATCCTGTATCATAATTATACAATACACACATTGCACACACAATATTAATTTAGCAATTACATAAACATTCAATTGTACACATATGTATATATGTTATGTATAATGCATGCTCAATTTGACTATTCCGGGTATGTTTCCTTAATCACTTCTCTTAATTAATCAAATCTTATCATTTGTATGTGTCTAACTTATTCTTAGGTTTACACCTCAAAAACACTTGGTTACTCTAATATCATAATTCAATACTCGTCATTTCTTTTCTAGAAGTATATGCTCTCATAATATCAAATTTTCATTCACCTTTAAGGCATATAGCTCATCTCTTCTGAATCACAAATACTGTCATATGAACAACTTCATTCCCATTATAATCATGCCTTTGGTACTTTGATATCAACAATTTATTTACTAAGTTATAACATCATTAATCAATTATTGTAGCTTTTCTCAGATTTTTGGATTAATTTTGTATGGTTATTAAGAAAAGGAAAATGAAGCATTTAGACAATAATTTCTTCTAAAAAAATATTCCTCTATGTCTTAAGTTTCTAATGGCACCAAAAGAATACAATTTGATTCAGTATAATGAAAGCTATACTCAAAATACTTTGGATTGTTCTTAAACTGCAATAGTATTCTGTACTCAACTTTAAGCCAGACTATAGAATTCTTAGAGACAGAAATAAAATTCCAATTCTCCAAGAAATTTGTATCCTTATGTATCTAGCTTAGTCTAAATAAAAAATCACCTCATTTGGATAACTACGAATCAAAATATGGCCAAAATACCGAAGCATGTTCAGTGAAAACACTCCATTTATCATATTCCAGCACACTTCATCATTTTCTCCCAAATTCATCAATTAGTCTTTTCTGAATGAATTCATATGGCCATAAGTTCTGATAGAGAGGAAAAAAAATGTGTGAGGAGTTTTTTGGTTCAAAATTCAAGTCAGTTGGATGTCGGGAGAAGAAGTTATAGCCAAAAGAATGAAGGATGTTCGAAATTGTCATTTTTCAGTAAGCCTTCATTGTCACGATCGTGCATTCCTAGTCGATAGCGCAATTTCATGATCATGCACAACATTTTTCCCCTTGTGCACGATCGTGCATTGCTTAATTTCTTCTCCAGATTCATAAACTGCAGATTTTTTTCATCTCTTCTTCAATTCTTTTACTAAATCTAACACTTCTAACTTATTTCCTCTTCCATTTCAGCTAAACTTGATCGCAAACAAATCAAAATCTATGATTAAAAATAGACATAAAAAACAGGACATCATTTATGCATATTCATCAGTTTCTGCATTTCTTCATTGCTGCACTTTTTCATCTTTTCTGCATTCTTTTCCTCTCCATCAACACCTCCATTTCTTCTTAAACTTATCATTTTAATCCTCTCTATATCATGACCTCCTCTAATCCTTTTTCCTTAACTCTATACTCATTCAAGTTCATCTCTAAACACCCAAAGAGATTCACGTATATCAATAGTAAAAATAGAGCATACACAAATCAACATTTCATGAAGTTTCTGCACTCTTTCTATAGACGTTTTCAATGATTTTTCTATTTCAAAAATCACTTCAACAACATTTTATGAAAGGTTGATTATCTCATATACAAAAACAAGGCATTCATATGCTCTGTTCATTACTCATGATGTGCATGAAAAATGACCATTAGTCTCACTATTTTGTAATCACCATATTTTATTTCATATTCAAACAACTCATGGGAATTTAACATGTTACTTACTTTCTAAAACTCTAAGTTCTTCAAAATCATATGAATCCTAGCTTTCCTGTAGCACCCCACTCTCGCAAGACACGTACCCGACATCCTCAATGATGTCCGAGAACTTGCCCCGCGAGGGTGGCATACTAGAACAATCAGTCATAAAAATCTCGTTGCATTTTTTTTTTAAACAACACACATATGCAGAAATCAATAATCAAATCGGGCCTACTTTATTTATAAACTTTCTCAATCACAACAATACAATCATTAGAATTTCAATAGCCATTTGAGCCCATTACAAATACAAAATACTTGTAGTCATCATTTCATTACATTGCAAAATCATTTACAAACATTTGAAATTTGGAAAGTTATTACAAAACAGAAATATTTGAATACACAAGTTACAATAATTGCGAAAGATTCAATTTGAAACAAAATAAAGAAAATACAAATGTAGACGTGAACTGATCCCGACCTCTATCTCTTACTTGTATACTGTGGCTATACTCCTATTAGCGTAACGGGGTAACTCTTTAGAGCCTGAAAGATAATTGCAAATTTTGGGTGAGTTTTGCGAACTTAATGAGTAACCATCTTTGATGGCTCACTCAATCACACACATATACAGTACACATAATCACATAATTCACATTCATTGGAACATATCTCACATACAAACATCAATCAAATTATTCTAATCATATAATCATTCATATCAGGCATATGCAGTGCACATGAGACTTACTTTCAATTTATTACTTTGTTGTGATCGAGTGCCTATAACTGTCCCGTATCCATTATGGATACCGAGCTCATTAATAACTGTCCTGTATCAGCTGGAGATATCAGGCTCATTTTACATAGTGAGCCTTTGGCTCTTAATCGATTTCTGACCTCTAGGCTCTTTTTCACATTTTGAGCTTTAAGCTCTTTTTCGATTGCTACTCCAATCACAACTACCTTTATCTTTCATGCATTTATGTAATAAAATGCATTAATCACATATTTTCAGTCAGTCACATGATCTCATTTACACATTCTCTCATACATTCTCATCGGACCTTAGCCCAGCAATTTAGAGATCACATTTAGAAGCACTTATCTCATCATGTTCACATACAAGTAGCACTTCAATATAGCATTCATGCATCACAAGTCTCGGACCTTTAGTGTCCGGAATTCAATAATCAAATCACATTCATAATCATTCAATGCATAATATAAACGAACAAGCAATAAAGTAAAACCATCTAGGTCTACTCACAGTACACTCCAGATTAGCATTAGCTTCCATGATCCGGAAATGTCTAGATGCGAATGTTCTATCCTGTGTATCAACATCATACAATACACATTTATACACATTATTAATTACACAATCATACTAACACTCAATCACACACATATGTATATGTTTTGTGTATATTGCATGCTCAATAGCAATCCTGGGTATATTGTCTAATTTCATAACTTATGCTCATTCTCATTTCATAATTCATATAAATCTAATTGAACTTAGATTTTACACTTCATTTGCACACGATCATTCTAAGTTCACCATTCAATCTTTACCTGGGTACAAAATTTTTGTGATTTTCAATAGCTGGTTGAAGTGGTTTTGGGGGTGGAGAACATTAAGAATATAAAGAGTGTCTTGACCAGAAAGAGAAAGGGGAGAGAACAGTTCAAGAGGGGAGGTGGTACTTCTATGCCTAAGAGGAGTGTGAGGACTTTCCCTGTGCAGTCTGAGGAGAGGAGCAGTGGTGTAAGAAAGTCTAAATTAATGAGGACTCCTACTGTTTCTCATCAAGCCTCAATTATGGGAGGCAGTAGAGGGGGTGAAGGACACAAGTCATCCATCCCTAAGTGCGACCATTACGGCAAGTTCCTTGGAGGGGAATGCTACAGGCTGACTGGAGCTTGTTTCAAATGTGGAGAGAAAGGGCAAATGGCTAGAGAGTGTCCATGGTATGCAAGAAGAGAGGGAACCCAAATGAAAGCTTTGAAGAGAACTGAGGCTGTGGGGTACAAGACTGTAACTGAAGTGGGCAGCTTTGATGCAGTAAGGAGGGTGAATCCTTCAAGAACATCAAGGGGGCAAGCACCAGCTAAAGTATTTGCAATGACCTGGGAGGATGCAGAAATCGCTCCAGAAGTTGTGACTGGTATGATTAAATTATTTGATGATGATGTTGTTCTTTTAATTAATCTGGGCTCTACCCACTATTTTGTTTCATCGGGTAGAACAATGTATGATAGGGATTTGAGCTTATTGAATACTCCTTTGATGGTGAGTACTCCAATCGGCCAGTATATTATTATTAGTCAAATTTATAGAGATTATGAGATACATATTGGAGGAGAACAATTAGTGGTGAATCTAATGCCATTAAAGATGGGAGGATTAGATGTGATTTGGGTATGGAAACCTTGAAGAAGTATAATTCCAACATGGATTGCAAACAAAAGAGAATGGAGTTCGAGTTGGATTATGGAAGAAAGGTGGTGTTTTTGGGAGGCAAAAAATTCTGTCCACCTCAGATTGTTTCGGCTCTGATAGTACAGAAAATGATGAGGAAAGGATATGAGGCATTTTTGGCCAATGTGGCTGATCGCGGCTCTGTCGTTTCGATCCAAAGATCAAACCCTTAGAAATCGAGTCAAAAATAATTTAATTCCAAGGATTACAATATAGGGTGTAACCTCGGGTCGTCTCACTTAATCGGAACCTAATGAAATGGACCTAAGCTAGCCTATATGTCATAAAATGCAAGTGA
>JAOTAX010000002.1:31860027-31871231 GCA_025629825.1 Erythroxylum guanchezii
TATTATTATTATTATTATTATTATTATTATTATTATTATTATTATTATTATTATTATTATTATTATTATTATTAAACATTTGTAAAGTTTCTGTGCCTATATAACTATCAATCTATATATATTTGGAAAAGGTTAGACCAAGGCCACATCCCTGTCCACATTTCAGAACTATCTAAAATTTTCAGCTGCCATTCTGGAACCGTAATATCCCATTACCTGTGGGAAGGTTAAAATAGTAAATTTAAGTGATTTATGATAGGATTAGAAATGTTTCTTCATACTCATGCATAATATGCCATACACATATACATGAATAGTGAATTTATCTACATATGAAAATAAGTGTATATGCATTCATGAATAATTCTGGGTATAATAGGATTGATTTGTAAATTTTTAAGAATTATGAATGTTTTTACATTAAAAATTTTATAGGTTAGTATAATTGTATTATTTTTGAATTTTGGTGAATTTAGGAATAATTTTGAAAATTTTGGGATTTTTATGGATAATAAAAAAATAAAATAGGAAAAAGGGATCAAAAGAATATTGGGGATAATTGGATTGTAAAGATGATAGTTATATTATAAAGAGGAGAGCTAAATGTAGTTAGTTTCAAAAGAAACTAAGTTAGAGTTTAGTCATTAAGAAAGTGACAAGTGTCACTAATTAGAAAGTTGCTTTTATAATTCGTTAATAGGGTTCTCTGAGAGTTAAAAAGACTTAGTGAATTATTTAAGTTCCTCCTTCATAGTCATCCTCTTCGGATTTCTTTCCACTACACGAAGTTGTTCACCAAAAATCCTTTTGAAAGAGTTCTTGTGTTTCCTCATCCCACACCTCTATCACACTGCTATTTGCCTTTTCTACCCAAGGAAAACCAAAAGCTGGTCATTTTTCACAGAGGAGTATGTGATTTTGCATGGAGTTAGGGCTTTGGAGATAATTGAAGATTATGGAGTTTTTAACAAGTAGTGAATAAATCCTTTAGAGTTATAGGTTTATGAAATACATTTGATGAATTGCTGTCATATGCATGGAAAATGATGTTTACGTGTATATATTCATGAACATAGTTTAGATGGGATGAAATTTTGGTTTTAGTGTTAACTTAGTATTTGATGGATTGTTAGTGATTAAGTGATGTAAAAATGATTTTTGGAGTTAAAATAGCAATAAAATGGTGTAAGAAAGTGAGTGTAGAAAATCAAAGAATGAAAAGGTGGTATACTCTATTTCATGTTCTTCTTCACTGTGCATGTTTATATATATGCATGTGTATACGTGAGGGGATGAGTTTCTTAGAGATGATAAAAAAAGTGGTATTCGAGTTGAAGGGTAGTTGTAAAATGATGGTTTGAGATGAGAAGGAGTGTATAAATGATTGTTAGAGGAAAAGATTGAAGAAGATGCAGAGAATGAAAATATAGGAAAATGTATAGAATGGTGAAATGTAGAGTTGAATATCTGATATCTGACTTTTTGATGATTTTGAGGATTTTGATTAAACTTGCATATTTTGGAGTAGTATGAATTTATGATGAATAAGTTGATGGAAAGGGGGTAGAAAAACTAAAAATAAAAATTTGAAATGTGGGTTTTTGATAATTTGGAAGTCTGAATTTTCTGTGAATGAATAGTAACAGTGTTGAATTTTTAAGCTGAAACTTTCATGAATTTTATGCTTTTATCTAGGCAGCTTTTGACAAAATTGTCTTTATGAAAGTTGTAGATCTTTCTTTTAGCTTTCTATTGATATAAAGTATGAAATTTTTGGACTTTGGAGTTGAGGGATATGATATTTAGAAATTTGTGATATTACATAGGATGGGCATTCAGGATAGCTGAATTGATTTGAAATTGTGAACCTTATAGAGGCAAAATTTGTTTTTCAGGCCTTCATGAAAGTTGTAGGTCTAGAAGTCCTCTTCAAAATGGTTTTTGAATCACCTTAATCCAATATTTGTAGTAAAAGTTATGCCTATTATACCAAGATAGGTTGGAGGAAGAAAAGAGAAAAGAGGAAAGTCGAGATCGCAATGAATCATGATCGCGACATTGCAGCAGGCGCGATCACGACACTGCGCTGGCGCACGGAAGTCACAATCACGACCCGCAGGTCCTCCTCTTTGCCTAAACATGTTTTACTATTTTAGCCATAACTTTTTTGTCTGACCTCCAAATGACCTAGTCTTTAAAGCATTGGATTCCTAACACATTCCTCTATCTCTTCATAAAAATTTATAGCTTTTGGTATTAATTTTAAAAAGATTGATTGAATCAAAGTATGGGTATCTGTTGGAAGAGCATGAACTGAATATTTTACTGAACATATTTCAGTATTTTGATGATATCTTGATATGTAGGATTCCAAATAAGATGAATTTTAATTTGGAGTAAACTAGAGATATAGGCATACAAATTGTCTTAAGGAATCGAATTTTGATTCTTTCTCTAAGATGTTGAATTTCTGGATGGAAGTTGTACATAGTACACTGTTTTTGAATATGGATAACCCAATAATGTTTGAGGTATATCTTTGAAATTACTGAACCAAATTGAGTGATTTTAGTGTCAACAGAAAGATAAGACATAGAGGAATAATTTTTTAGAAGAGAGCATGACCAAATTACATTAGTTTCGCTTTCTAATTGGATGTGAACAGTAGATCTGAAAGTGTGACGTGGAAAAATTTGAAGTGATTCAATGAGAAATGAATTGTGAATTTAATGATTTTAGTGAGGTATAAACCTAAGTATAAGTTATAGTTAGATGAGTTTTGATATGAGCTGATGAAATTTATGGATAAATACCCGATATTATCATGAACATGCATTGTACAGAATTCATTTCATACATATGCATTATTGAATAATTATAATTGTGCATATTGTGATATATGTGTATGTTGTTTAATATAGAGGATCAAATTGAGCACCATCCTCCAGACGTTGCCCGGACTTTGAGGTAATAGCTTTGGGAGCAACTTGTGAGTAACCTATATGGCCTCACTTAATTACTTGTTTGCTTAATTTATGTTTGGAATGATAACTGAATGTGTTTAATTGTGGATTCTGAACAGAAGGTCCGATGAATGTGAATGTGGATTGAGATATTGAAGTACTACTTGAATGTGAATGTGAATGTGAAGACCTAAATGTTTTATAATGTGGGTACCTAAATGTTTTATAATGTGAGTGATTGTGGTACATATAGTCCATACATGAATGCATAATCAGATAATGACAATTGTGACTATAGTAGTCACCGATCAGAGCTTAGAGCTCAACTTAGTGAAACTGAGCCTCGAGCTCAAAAGTGATTTAGAGCCTTAGGCTCAACGTTTAATGAGCCATATAAGAGACGGTTTAGGCACTCGGTCACAACAACATAATAATTGGAAAAGTGTCTCATGAGCATTTCATATGCATTTTAACAAGTATGTGGATTGTTTGAAATGCCAAATTGGTTTGCTCTTAAATGAAAATGTGACATGTGCTCATTATGATAAGTGGCGCATGATATGTTATATGAATTGTTGTGTTGCATGAATTAAGTGAACCATTGATGATGGTTACCTCAATGAGTTCGTAAAACTCACCAAAATGGCAACATTGTCTTTTCAGGACCAAGAGACGACTCTAGCTACTGAGAGGCTCTACTAGCCCTGTAGATTCTGATTAGCAAGAGAAGTCATGGCTCAAAGGTTGGTCAACTGGGATGTTTGGACAGATTAGTTAGATTGTGTATATTTTTCCTCTTCCATGTAATATTTTTGTATTAGGTTTTGTTGATGTACGTATAGAAAATGTTGAAAGACACAATATAGACTTTCAGTTTTGTGAAATGAAACGAGGAAAAAGTTGGTTTTAAAATATTGTGGTTTTTTTATTGATGCTTTATAAGTGATTATTGATATGATTCCATGTGAAGTGAATGTAGTAATCGAACGTAGCTTGCCCTTATTGTAGGTTATATACCGGAATAACCTTCGGACGTCCCGGTGTGTACTTTACGGTAAGGGTGCGCTACAGGAACTGTTAGTTTGAACTAAGGAAAGTACATTGTTCATTAGTAATTTATACCAACTACAGGTTGAAAGACTAGAACTTATGTTGGACCATTTTCCTACTTCTAGTAGCTTATCAATCGTACAGAGAAATTTTCATTTTTGTACTTAACCGTGTTTCACAAAAACTGCCACAATCTTTACAATTTTGATTATGGCTAATTTGTTGGAGTTTGAATTTTCAGAGATAGTACGTGCCTGGTATTTTACTTGGATGTTTCTCCAGTGGATGGAACAACTTTTGAGATTAACATAAAATTACAATCCAGTGAAATTGTCTCGCTGAATGAAGTATTCTTTTTCTGCTCCTCTGTAACTGTCACCAATTTTCAGCTTCTTAATTCCTGTTGGCACAATCATATCTTTAATTAGCTTGAGCTCGATTGACTCTTTGTTGCATTACTTGTTATTGCTCCAATTTCCGTCTAAGCCAAGTTAATGAAATCAATGCTCCAGAATGATGCAGGTAACAAGCATAGAAAAGGGTGATATTACCATGTCAGTGAACGATTGGAGAAATCATCTACCAACTACCATAGTAACTGTCAAATCATTTGAGGATACAATTTCTTGACAGTCCAGATAAGTTTCTGCGTCTACGGAAGTTCTCATGGAAGTAAAAGTGGGCTGTCTTGGCAATGGAAGGACCGAATTGCTTTCGATCATTAACAATACATGTGCCATGGTTGGTCTGTGAGCTGCAGAATCTTGGACGCATAACATGGCTATTTGTATGCATCTCAGCACTTTGTTTTCTGGACATGAATTTCTAACGGCAGGATCAATCAGTTCCATTGCTTTTCCTTCACTCCATAATTGCCAGGCCTGAAATTACTCAACATCTAATTATGATATGAAGAAAGATAGAGATGTTCGCTTGTGTCATTGTATGATTGGAAATAACTTACATAAGCAATAAGGGATACATGATCAGTAGCACGAAAACTGGAGTTCCTGCGGCCACTGACAATCTCTAGTACTAGTACACCAAAACTGAAGACATCTGACTTCACAGAAAACAGGCCTTCCATTGCATATTCGGGTGACATATAGCCACTGCATTTAAAGTAGGGGACAAATGACAGCTAGATTAATCACATTTTTTCAGAAAGAAACTAATTGCAGATGATCTCACAAGTTGTTACTTACTATGTGCCAACAACTCGATTAGTGTTCGCTTCGTTTTGATTTCCTCCGAAGATTCTGGCCATGCCAAAGTCTGAAATCTTAGGGTTCATATCCTCATCCAACAAAATATTGCTAGCCTTGAGGTCCCGGTGAATAATTCTAAGCCTCGAGTCTCGATGGAGATAAAGTAGCCCTCTAGCAATCCCTTCAATAATGGAAAATCGCAAAAACCAATCCAGTAGTCCTTGCTTTGAATGATCTTCCATTCAGTTAGATGGAAATAGTCAAGAAGTTATACAAGAACGATTTGATTCTCAAAGGAAATATGAAACAGTAAAAGGAGAAAAGAACTCACCAAAAAGAAAGCAGTCCAAGCTCTTGTTGGCCATGTATTCATATAGTAGCATTTTCTCCTCCCCCTCAATGCAACAGCCTAATAATCTAACCAGATTTCTGTGTTGCAATTTGGCAATCAATATAACTTCATTCTTGAACTCCTCTAAACCTTGCCCAGAGACTTTTGAAAGCCTCTTAACTGCAATTTCCTCCGCTCCTGGAAGCTTTCCCTGTCAATGAAAGTAAATGGTTACATTTAGGACTTGAAAACCTGAGATTCACTTGTACGCCTCTATTTGAGCCTTACATACTAACTCACCCTATAGACAGGACCAAATCCACCCTGTCCAAGCTTGTTTTCATCTGAAAAATTGTTCGTGGCAGCTGCTACTTGACTGAAACTGAACAACGGTAACTCTGCACCATTCATTTGACTCCCTTCCGTAATAAGGTCAGCAGGTCCTGAAAAATCCGTTGAATATTCTTTACTCTTGCTCAAATCAGAAATTGGTATCTCATTCTTCCTCATCCATGAAGCAGTGGTAGCTGCAGGTAAAACTTAGAAATGAAATGGAAAAGGCAGCAAGTAAATTCCAAGAGTCAAAAAAAAAAAA
This sequence comes from Erythroxylum guanchezii, assembly GCA_025629825.1. Lineage (NCBI taxonomy): Eukaryota > Viridiplantae > Streptophyta > Magnoliopsida > Malpighiales > Erythroxylaceae > Erythroxylum > Erythroxylum guanchezii. Next base: position 31,866,175 of record JAOTAX010000002.1, read on the forward strand.
AATTTCCTAAAGAAAGCTTTCGGCTGTGTGGAACAAAATCAGAAATGGAGATCATACCTTTAAGTTTTGTGTTATATCTCCAGAATAGCCACAGGGATAAGGCTAGGAAGGTCGCTCCAGCCAAAACAATGACCACTATAACAGCAGGAGATAATTTCTTTCCTTCTGTGGGAACACAAAGCAGAAACTCAACATATAAAAACTATCATTAACGAAACTCTCAGATTTCATATCCTTTATTTTCAAGGTAGTCAACTATGATAATAGAAAGTTCTGTTAGACAACTAAGTAGAGCCCTGGGTGGTCTTGCTAACTTTTTAATGTGAGGCTGTTATCTGCTTCCATCTGTACCTTTCAAGAGGAATATCAATTGAATGGAAAAGAAACAACTTGGTAGATTGTCCGGACGAATGCTAAGCTAATCTCTCCAGTTCCTATTGGACAGATTGGATTCAAGAGCCAGCTTTAAAAAACTTGCAGACAGAATTGTTATTTAGAAAGTAACTAATTATAAGCTAATCTGTTGAATTTTGCATGATCTCTAGTTATCTAAAACTGTTGCTTGACAGTTGAGACTTGGTGGTCTGCAATTGTAAAACCGTCAGGCATATGCACATACAGAACATGGGATCTGGAGTCTTGGATTAGATTAAGAATTAGAAACCTGTCTGCTACTCCAAGAATTATGAGATAAAATACAATATAAAGGACGTTAATCTTACCAAATTCAGAATCTGCGAGACGCAGATACATTGTAAACCCACTCTTGTCAAAATGTTGCATATCGATCAAATCCTCAATCCATATCATGCATCCAATCCCACTGATTAAAGCATATGCATTGCAGGAACAGTTTTGCAAGCATGTTTCCTGACAGGTCTCAAAAGTCCCGCCTTCTGTGACATTTGCGAAATCGGGTAACTTCATACACCTTAAGGCCTTAAACCCATCTTCTCCACCGCTCAGCACTGTTGCATTGGAATTCCTCTGACATTGCAACAAAGACCTTCTTTTACACCCACCTGACCAATTACCATTTCGCCATTGATCTGGAAATGTCGGCTCAAACCCTTCCATGCAACTGCATTTGGGGGACTTTGATGCACTGCAGACGCCAAAATTTCCGCAATAATTGTATAATTCGCACTCATTAGCAGGTTGACTCTGCAAGACATCCCACTCCTTCGCACCCTCATTCCACTTTAGCTGCTCTTCAAATCCATCCCAAGTTATCCGAAACCTCAGTAAATCTGAAGACCTTGAAGGAACGTATGTCAAATAAAGATTTCCACTAATAGTAGTAAACTTGAATCCATATTGGTAATTGGTTGAAACAGACATATTAGGCACGCCAGTGAAAATTTGTGCATTCCAGTGACCACTCCTCCATCTTCTTTTTGAGTTCTCCCATACCACTATTTGTGGTGCTCCACGAGGATCAACTCCCATGGTGAAGTTTCCTGGTGAAGGGTCGGTTGCAGACTTCCACGAACTAAAGAAATGGTTCTCTCCCATTGCTTGACTCACCAGAACACTCATGTTAGGCAAATATGTATCTGTTGGGTGGCTGAAACTTTCCCAATAGGGCTTACTTGTGTCAGCAGCACTTGACAGAATAAGATTACCGTTTGTATCAAGAATCGCAATTGTGTTGTTGGACAGCTCCGAAGCATTGCTTGACCAAACCAAATTGCCATTTCCATCTCTGAGAAACAAGTTCCCATCTTCAGCAATTCTCAAGGTTCCATTCCTGTCAGAAATTGGTTTATCTCTGTTTGCAACCCAGATGACTGCCGGATCTTGGATATTGTGATACCAAATACCAAGATATCTTGAATCAGATTTTTCAGGGCTAAAAAATCCCAGTTCATAGCTTTCATCAACCGATATCAAAGTTTCACCATCTTTAACCGATTGGCCCGGTGTAATCGAGGTAAGTGCATGACAAAACAGAACTGGAGAAAACAAGCAACAAATGAAAGAAAAAAGCAAAACGCTTTTCATTACAGACCAGTTTGTACAGTCTCTATGAAACAAAAAAACTGTAGCCGGGCAAAGATCTAGAGAAACGTGAACTGAAGAAGAGAATCTAACAAGGAAGAAACTTGACAAACGTTGTATACAATATTCAAAGAAGTGTTTCAAGGGAGGGCTACGGTTGGTGACTTGGTGGTTTTCGTAGAAGTTGACTGAACTCGCAGCCTAACAAGTTGGACTTACGAAAAATAGCTTTAACCAGACGTACCTTGAGAAGATGAAGTGTTTACAAGTATTGACAAACGAAAACCATGAGAAGAAAAGTGGTTAATTGGTAGGCTGTGGTCAAGAGCATTCAACACCACATGGCGTTGACATATCTTGAGATCGTTTCTTATTCGAAGGTGCAAATTCTTTTGTCTCTCTGTGCTTTTAAAACTCAAGGTTATAATTGGCCATAAACATGAAGCATGTAGAAGATAATTATAGTCAGGAGCAAGGAATAACATGCCTTGAATGGAAAGACAAGCCGATAAGGAGAATAGTTGACGAAACCACCAGTCTAGTTCCATGATTAATCAATTTTGTGATTCATTGTAAGCTTAGATGCTTCTTTCCTAAGGACAAACACTATTGGAAACATAGGTTTTAACAATTGAAATTACCGACGTAAAACAAAGATATTTTGTTGGAAAATAAATTTGGCGACGAAAAATACCGACAGATAGAGATGTCGGAGAAACGGTTGTTGGTAAAATTTAGCGACAGATAAAATGAATCTGTCGCAAATTTAGTGACAGAATTTGACATTTCTCTTGGTAAATTAACGTAAATTTACTGACAAATTTAGAATATTTCGTTCCTAATTTGTTGACGGAATCACAATATTTCGTCGGTGAATTTAGTGACAATAAGTTCTAAGTTCATCGTTAAATTTACAGATGGAAAATATTATCCATCGCTAAATATTTATTGATAGAATAGATTATTATTTCGTTGGGAACTTAGTGACGAAGTTATTTTCTGTCGACAGCAATCATTTCAACACTAAGTTACTGATGAAAATTTAATTATGATAAATTTCAACAGTCATTTCTCATTTCCTACTTAGTTTTCTGTTAATAATCTTATGATTTTTTTGTACATTTAATTTCTATAAATAATATATAACATTAATTGATAAATGTAAATTAAACATTATCCTAAATGATAAAATAAAAAATTATAATGTACACGAATAAGTATCTTGAAATTACTGTCAACTAGGAATTTATACAAAAACTTAAAAGTAGCAAACTATCATTACATTCTCTTATCCAGAAGCTATGCAAGTTGTGAAGGCGGATGCTTTGACTATTGCGATGAGGTCATGTCCCTACTCTTCAACTTATCCAGCTCATTACGGAGTTGGGTTATGCACTTCATCATCCTCTTTACTGTGCTCTCAAGCTAGAGGACTCTCTCATTTGATGCGCACTGCCTACAGATGCAGTTGTAGTAGATGTGGAGGATTGTGAAAAAAATATGTTTGTAAATGAACTTAAGCCGAAAATCTTTCAACGGCAGTCCTTACCACCTAGTGCATTAACTCTCAGCAACAATTTCAGAGTTTTGAAACTGTCGATCAATAATTTCTTGTATTTGGTTCTATCATTATAATTGTTTATATTAATAAGTGATATTTTTTTAAGAATTAATATTAAAGTATAGATTTTACATACATGAATTTGTCTACATCGAGTGTTGACAAATGTCACACCATCATGTTTCTTGATGTGAATGTGCAAAAAAAGCTAGCTTGGTGTAAGCTTCCTGTTCATAGACTTTTCTTGCCTTAGAATAAATTGTTATAAGTGAACAATAATTTTAAAAAATTTTGATAGAATGTTCTCTATTTTTATGATATTTACTCCCTATTTGACAAAAAAATTTAACTTAACAACACAACTACTAATAGTACTAGACATTTATAACATTATTATTCTCCATAATACAAACATATCTTGCCGCCAACCTTGTCACCTATTTTTACATCGACTATCAATATTCCATCACTATATTTTGTCGAAAAAATTACAAAAATAATTTCCTTTCATCTTTACTTACGGATATTGTGTTCGTTGCAAATTTCAAAATTTTTCTATAATTTAACCAAAAAAAATCATTTTTTGTCTCTAATTTTTTACGGTATTTTTTCTGATTGTAATTTGTACTCTCCTTGTAGTGAAAATTCACTTTGAACCGATATGATGCGGAAAATTATTTTGCTCCTAATTACATCTGTCATTCTTGTACAAAAAATAATTTTAACAATTTGAACTACCAATTAAATTTAATTTTCATGAGTATTTCATAAGTCAGTTTACGCACTATAACAAAATAAAAAAAAACAAATTAATTAAAATGGATGTAAATAAATCTAGATGTCAACTGAATAATAAAGGAATTACGTTTACAACGATATAATATGTAAAGATTACTTTTTAAGTATTTATTAGCTAAATTATCAAATGCGTGTATAATTCAATTTGTAAATTTAATATGCATATTCTATTAATATTTTGAATGGTCACAACCTATTAGATTTGAATGTGCAACTTATGATAGTGGCTCCCACAATCTATTAATCCACGCCTTTTAGGCAAAGGAAATTATATTATATTGGTGCTTATGAAAGTTGAATTCTAACCATAAAATATGTGCTAAATTAGGATGATCGGCATCCAACTTGTATATTTCCTTATTCACTCCATTGAGTTTGTTTGATTATTTAGAAGAAGATGTCTGATAACGGAAGTAGAAAGGGCAAACAAGTTATACAATGTATACATATGCACTCGTTGACCTGAAAATTAGGTCTCGTATCTTTTACTAAATAAGGAGCATATTTCTGTCTTGCTTTGTCGAGACCTATCCCTCTTGTTTCTAGATAACAAGTTTTTCTCATCTCTTTCCACCATCTGTCATAGATACGTTCTTTCGGCCATGGCTTCTGACGAGGACCGACTGGTTAATGAGATATACCACCGGCTGAACATCGAGGAGGACGAAGGTATATTGGAATACTCGGAGAACACAGT
>JAOTAX010000002.1:31917744-31930894 GCA_025629825.1 Erythroxylum guanchezii
GCCTCTCTTTTCTCTTTTCCCTCTCTTTTTCCTTACGGCTGAACCTCTATAATTTTTCTTAGCCTATTTCAGGCTTTAGGCTCCACTTAGAAGTGACCCAAAACCTAAGGTGATGAAATCGACTTGTCCACCTTTTAATTCCCGACGTACTACTAGAAACTGACTGCGTGTCTCTCCTTTGTTATTAGTTCTTGGTTTTCCTCCACAATTTTCGATTTTCTAGAGACTGTATAAACAATTGGTGATGGACAAGAGATACGTTGGAAAAGACTTGAAGAACTAGTCTTGATTGCGTAGTTATGCTTGTTTGTTTTCTTATTTTGTTTGTAAGTAAAGGAATTTTGTAACATCACATTCCCATACTAAGGGTTAGAACTCGAAAATTCGGTACATGTGAGCTCAAAGAGAGATTAAAGAAATGCAATTTCATGTTCATGCATAATGTTAGCATATACGCACGTAAATATTGAATCTTTGCACATAAAAATAATTGTACATGCATTCATTGGCAATTTCTAGATATAATTGATTTTAAATGTGATTTTATTGAGAATGAGGAGTAGAGGGAGTAGAATGTATGATCTTGGTATGAGTTGTGATAAGGAAAGATTTGGAAACAAAATTCGTAGTTGATCTGGAAAATGTTCACTGAATATGCTTTAGTTTGTTAGCCATAACCTTTTCTCTAGTTATCCAAATGAAATATTTCTTCATTTGGATTAAACTAGAGACATATGGCTACATTTCTTATGAAGACATCGAATTTAAATTCTATCTTTAAGAGTCTCAAAATTGTCATGAAGTTGAGAACTCGTATCGTCTATGATGACGTGTATCGTCTGTGCTGATGTGTATCTTCTAGGTACTATTCATTTTATATTGTTTTCCAACTTCGATGACTTGTGTCAATAACTCAACATTTTACATTAATGCTGAAATTTTTAATTTGGATTAGGCAATAAGAGATTAACTTGCTTGTTTTTAATACAAGGTAAGTTTCCTACTTTCTTAATCTACTTTAGTTAGACCTTCTCTGTTGTAAAACTAAACTATTGACATCGCATTTACTTATGATAACTCATCCTCTTAATCTTTTCAATTGTAATATCATCTTAGTTTAGATACGCAATACACATCATCCGATCTTCTTAGGTCAAACTAAATCATGCATTATTGATAATTTAATTTAGATTGTATCATATTCAAACTAATTCAACTTATCTCTAATCATGTATAAATATAGTAAAAGGTTGTACAACAATACACAACAAAAAAAATCAATACACTAGTCTATACTTCAAATCTCAGCATATTTTCTTTCATGCTATCAGAGCCTACCTGAACTAGGTCTCACATTTTCCCCTCTACTACACCTACTATCCATACACATAGACTACTACACTGCTATACTTAGCTCATCACAATGCAACCTATCAATACCTCATTACTAATTACCAATATCACAAACGTTATTACTACAACACTTGAAAACCACAATGACATCATTGGAGAAATTAAGTTCAAGCCATATTATATACCTGTGACTTAATTGGCTTTATTGACGTCTCTCCTTTTGTATATTTTCTAGAACTGTAAAAAGAGACAAATTAATGTATTGATGTCTCTCCATCAAACCCCACCAGAAATGGCATTCACAGCTAAAAGTGGCTCTTGATTCTCCACTCACAATAGATGGTCTATCTTCTGCAACCAAAGCATTAGCAGCCCAGGACATCTTGATTTCCACGACCTAAATAGGTCTTCTCTCTAATCCGCCTGGGCTGGGCCTTTTAACCATCTTTCAGGTTTTGGTCTAAATCAGCTCATTAACTAGCCACCACATCCAAACCTAAACCACCAACCTAACCCACAATTCCACCACTCCTTGATTTCCCATCACAAATTCAACCAACCTTCTCTACATTAAACATTACCTCTCCCCCACCTTCCTCTACTTGTTCCCCCTAATGAAATCACTGAATGACTTCCAGATACTAGTGCTTCCTCTCACATGACACCCAACACTAATATTCTCGATTCTATTCAACCCTATCATAGTACTGATCAAGTACTTGTTAGCAATGGTACTACTTTACCTATTACTTCTAAAGATTCTTTATCTTTCCATACAAATCTTCAATCAATTCATTTAAACAATATTCTCATTACACCTAACCTTACTGCAAATTTACTTTCTTTTGCTCATTTTGTTAAAAACAATTATTGTTTAATTAAATTTAATCCCTCTGGTTATGGTGTGAAGATCCTGTCTACCAAGATTTTACTTCTCGCGGGAAACATCCACAATAATCTCTACCTTCTCAAGGTTCCTATCCATTTCACAAATCCTATGGTTTTTGATACTCAGGGTACTTCACCCATTTGGCATCAACGTTTTCGTCATCCATGTTCTCAACTCTTTTCCAAATTATTTAAGTCAGGTTTTGTGTCTTGTACTCATCTTTGTTGTTATTCATGTCTTAAAAGCAAAAGTTGTTGTCCTTTTTTCCTAAATCTACTAGAGTATATACTGCATCTTTTTAACTTATTCATTGTGACATTTGGGGACCATCATCTGTGTTATCCCTTTCTGGTTCAAGATATTTTATAATTTTTATTGATGATTCCAGTCGTTACACCTATATTTTTCCTCTAGATCGTAAGCCTTGAGCATTACAAAATTTCAATTTTTCAAAACCACTGTTGAGAACTCAATAAAAATCAAAATGTTTCAATATGATGGAGCTTTTAAACTTATCAAAGGATCATTTGCTACTTTTCTCAACACTCACGACATTTCTTTTCATATTTGTTGTCCCCATACCCTACAACAAAATGATATTGCTGAACGTAATTCGTCACATAACTGAAATAGGAATTACTCTTCTTATTCACAACTCTCTTTTGAAAAGATTTTAGTACGAAGCCATTTCCACCCCACCTTACCTTATAAATATTTCACCATTATCTATCTTACATTTCAAATCTCCTAATGAACTGTTGTTCAACTCTTCTCCCAATCTTCCTCATCTTCATGTTTTTGGGTCCATATGCTATCCTTTCCTTGTTCACACTCAACCTGATAAACTCACATCTAAATTTATCCCATGTGTATTCCTTGGCTATGCCTCAAATTATAAACGATATAAATGTTTTGATCCATCAATAAATAAAATTTACCTTTCCTAACATGTTCGATTTCTTGAAAATCAATTTCTTCCATTCCACCCAAATTCCTCCTCCTCTTCTCCCACATCTCTCTTTTGCCATTACAAATTCAATTATCACCTGCTCCTCCATCACTTTCTAGTTCTCTCTTATCACCAATCTCCATTACTTCTTCCTTATCCATGCCTCCTGTAACATTTCCTCTGTCTACTCCCCTTGTTCCTCAATCATCATCCTCCTCTACACATCCAATGGTCACTCGCACTCGAGACAACACTCAACCTTTAAAAACTTTTCCTTACCATATTGCTTACCACACCATTTTTCCTCCGTCTGTTGATCCAGGCCCTACTTTTTTCACTCAAGAAAACAAATTTCCTCACTGGCGACAAGTCGTGCTTGATGAGTTCAAAGCTCTTTGTTGCAACAACATTTGATCCCTTATTTCCCCTCCTCCATGTGCAAATATTGTTGGGCGTAAGTGGTTATTCCATACAAAACTTAATCATGATGGTTCCTTAGATCGCTATAAAGCCTGCTTATTCATGAAAGGCTACCATCAATCACCCTGTCTTGATTATACTGATACTTCTAGTCCAATTGTTAAACCAATCACCATTAGTCTCATCTTACCTTTGCCTTCGTTCAAAATTGGTCCAATCGTCAACTCGATGTTAACAATGCTTTTCTCAATGACAGCTTATAAAAATTTGTCTTTATGCAACAACCACCTAGTTTTGTTGATCCCCATCATCCTCATTATGTGTGTCACCTATACAAAGCTCTTTATGGTCTTAAGCAAGCCCCTAGAACTTGGTTTCACTAGTTAAGTCATAAACTTGTTGACTTTGAGTTTACTTCATCCAAAACCGATACCTCTCTTTATTCACCCTACCTCCACTCACATACTACAAGAAAATTGCAAATTATCAATAGAAAATTACCTATGCAAAAAAATCCATAGTAAATTAGCGATGGAAAATACTTTTCATAGGTAAATTTGTCAAAGAAAAAAGGTAACTTGAGACAGAAAAAATCCGCCGCTAAAAGAAGACACCAAACTTTGCCAACGGAATTTAGTGAAGGGATAGTGAAAGTCATCATAAAAATAGGCACCAATAGTTTCTAATAAAAATTGCGTGCAAAATTTACTAACGAAAATATGTTTTCGTAGGAATTTACCAACAAAAATAGAGTTTTATAGGTAAATTACTACGGAGGCATGTTTCCTTATTGCCTATGGAAACACTATTCCTTAGGTAATGTACCTACGGAAATAGCAGTCCGTAGGGAAATTCCCTACGGAAATAGTTGTCTATAGGGAAATTCCATACAGGAAACACATTTCGTAGGTAAATTACATACAAAATTATTTTTCCTTCAGTAATTTACCTACGAATAAATTCAACCGATGTTGGGATTGTGGTTTTAATTGGAAGGAACGTCGTTTGTTTAATCACAAATGACATCGTTTCCGTATCTATTTAAACGGAAGTCGACGCCTCTCCCCCTCACTGTCGAACTTCTGAAACTTGCAAAATTTTTCCTCTTCTCTGCCGTTTTGTTCTTCAATTCCATGCAGCATTGTCATTGTCTTGATCTTTGGTTAATCATCCATCATAGGTAGTTATTCCGTCTTTGCGCTTGGTTTTTTTATTTTTCTGTTTGTTATTATTAGCGAAGCTTTTGTTTGGGTCAGTTTTGGTTGATTTGGTTTGTGTTGTCTGCATCTATTTTAACTATTAATGGTTCATTGTACATCTAAATGTGTTCCTGTTGGTGAAGAATGCCACATATTAACGTTTTTGTTAATAGTTAAGGCTGAATTTCTTATGCCTATAAAGTGTTCGACGAAAGTTCTATCATATATTATGTTATGTTACTTTATTTTGTATCATCTTGAAATACTCTGCTTGCTTGCTTTTATTGTTGCCTTTTATTGTTGAAAAACAAAAACAACTAATTTAATCTTTCACTTGATGAAGCCAACAATACCAAAAACCAAGCCCACAAGATCAAAAACTTAGGACAAAGTTGATTCCTTGTTGTGCTTGTAGTGATACCCGTGAGCATAATTCCACCCATATTCACATTTAAAACATCTCTCAATCGTCTCATTCACCTTAATTTTCTTTATCCTTGACAGAGATACTGATAGGCTTTTATTTGATGTATTAATGTAGGTGAATTGTATAGTATTTTGGGATAGATATTATGCTAAATTGTTATTTTTATATTATATTTGCGTGTTAGGAGTTTTTTTGGAAAAATAGAGCAAAAAGATAGCAATTTGGAAGAATGGTCAATGCTTCAACGTATGGACAACCAGTTGGGAGAAGATGGGACAAAATGACAACACATGAAGAAAAACAACACAACAGCAAATTGAAGAGTATGCATTGGGTGAAAATGCAACGTATAATGGGGATAAGGGTTCAGCATTGTTTTTTTAAAAAAAAGAGAGAAAAACATAGAGTAGTTTGAGCAGCTAGGTAAAAAAGCAAAAGGAGGGGTTCGGTCTTGGTTTTTAAGAAAGTAGAAAAATGTTGCACAGTAAGAAAGAAAAAGGAGAGGGTCCACGTGTTTTGAAAAAAGAAAAAGAAGGTAACCACAAAAAAGAGGATGGCCCAACATTTTGCAAAAAGAAAAGGGGGTGGCGGCCTCCATTCACGCAAGACAACACAGCCTCCACTCACGCAAGACATGGCAGCCTCCACTCCATTGCAAAACAACGCAGCCTCTAGACGCAAGACAACATAGCCACTAGATGAAAACAACGCAGCCACGCAAAGGAGAGGGGAGAGAGAACGTTGTTCTGCAGCAGTTTGGAGCCATGTTCTTTATTTCTATTTGATTCCTTCATGAGTTTGTTTATGATTTATGCTTTTAGATTGCTTGGCATGATGATTTATGGCTAGAACCTTAATTTATCTTAGGGATTTAATGTTTTGGTTATGCTTTAACATTAAACATGGCTGGAATTTATGACTTAATATTCATATACTTATTGATTTTCCTTGGGTTTAGTTGTACTTCCTTTAGATCATTGAAAGTTTGCTTGGTATAAATTCACCTTTAGAAAAAGGAGATTTTGATAGAAGATTGAAGGAATATCAGCTAGGATTTTCTTGTGAGTTGGGAGACCCAAGAAACTTAGGAGGTGAAAATAGAAGGGTTAGGATTGGAACTTAAGAAACTCTAGGAAGAACTTAAGTAAGGAATTATTAAGTGATGTCTAGAGTGAATATATTAACTCACTTATAGGAAAAGGGATTAATTACTCTTAAAATTCACATACAAGGTTATGATTTTTCATTTGTGGAGGATAGCTAAATCAATATTAAGGTTGGAAAAATATAATTCTCTAAGAGAAAGTCATTTCCCATTGAAGTTAATACTTTTAATTAGTCAATTGCTACACTTTTTTTCTTAATTAGTTATTGTATAGATACGTCACATTCATAGTTATTTTGGTTGCATTGAATTAAGTAGTTGCTTAAAAATTCATTTGAGTTTTTAATAATTCTTTACATTGCTTTTAATTTCCAAAATTTCACCCAACCTGAATTCAAACACTATTAGCTAGCGTAGATTTGAACTTTCTCATAATCCCTGTGGACACAACTTGGTTCTTACCGATTTATTACTCACTTCAATAACTGTGTACTTGCAATTCACAAACAAGTTTTTGGCGCCGTTATCGGGAATTAATGTTTGAATTTTTGTTTCTATAGCTAGTTTGATTTTTACTTGATGGTTTTCTTTTTATCCCTAAAGTAACTTATTTGTTTCTTCTTTGTTTTGCATTCTCGTTTTCTTGTACAGCTTGTGTGTAAGAGGTTGCATGCCTCGAGCCATTTTGACCCAGAGTTGGAAAGAACAGTAAACTAAATTCATCGAGAAAAGAAAATGGAAAATCAAGAAGAAGAACTTCAGAGAATTCAAAGAGAGAGAGATGAAATGGCTCAAAGATTAGCTCAGTTGGAGGCCAAACTTGGTGCATCTAATTTGAATGGAGGGAATGGAAGGGAAGATAATGGAAATGAACAGGAACAATTACACTAACGTCCTACTAGGGAATATTTCTAGTCAACAGTGGTCGATAATTATCATGGTATATAAAGACCTATTGTTCATGCTCAGAATTTTCATATTTCACCAAGACTCATCAATTTGGTTCAAACAAATCAGTTTAGAGGGGCACCAATGGAGGATCCAAATGATCATCTTGCAAGCTTCCAGGAATTATATGACACTATCAAGACTGAAGGGGCAATGCAAGATGACATTAGGCTCATTTTGTTCCCATTTTCTCTTCAACACAAAGCAAATAATTGGCTTTATTCAATTTCTGTTGACAGAATGTGAACTTGGCAGGAGGTGGCACAGCAGTTCTTGATTAAAAATTTCCCACTTAGTAAAGCTGTGAAGTTAAGAGCTAAGATCAGTACGTTTAGATAGCATGACTTGGAACTATTGCATGAAGCTTGGGAGAGGTATAAAGACCTTTTGAAAAAGTGTCCATGTCACGGATACCAAGAATGGGTATAAGTGGAAATGTTCTATAACGGGTTAAATCGCCAAACTTGAACCATTGTAGATGCAACAGCAGGTGGTACTCTGATGAGGAAAACATCTCAAGAAGCATGTGCATTGCTGAAAGATATGGCTTCGAACAGCTACCAATGGCCCTCCGAGAGAACTAATGGAAAGAGAGGAATTTTAGAAGTGGACCAAGTGACTCAGTTATTTGCTCAATTGGCAGCCCTAACTAATCAATTTTCAAAATTCATGTTAAAGGAAAGACAGAATGAGCAGGTGGCAGCTACTAGTCAATCATTCTACACCAATGATGAGGGGGTGGAACGAGCCTAGTTTGTTATCTAAAGAAACTTTAGATTTAAGTCACAATCAATGGGAAATCAATATAATCAAGACTACAACTCTAAGGAGTAATATAATTATGGTATTCAAAGCAACATGCTCCACCCATCTAGATATGGACCACCACCGACAGACTGGAGACCCTCTTTGAAAGAAATAATTGGCACTTTTGTAACTGAGACAAGGAACCATTTCCATAAGAACGAGAAAGAGATGGATGAGCTAAAGATGCAAGTAACCAGTATTGGGACTTCAGTGAAGGGTTTGGAAGTTTAAATGGGTCAACTTACCAATGTTGTCAGAAATTTGACTCATAGGACATTTCCAAGTAACTCTGATACTAACCCGAGAGAGCAGTGCAAGGTCGTCACTCTTCGAAGTGGAAAAGAATTAGAAGAGGTAAAACATAAAGAAAAGAGTTCCACTCAATCTAATGATAACAAAGGAAAGAATACTTGTGAAGAAGCAAGTGCACCTACACAAGTTGAGAAGGAATTTAACTTGGAGAAGCAACTAGAAGGAAAACTGCAAACAAAGCCACTAGGAAGGACCATTTTCCTTTGCCATTCATAGATTAGATGTTGGACAGACTTACTAGACATGCATTTTACTGTTTTTTAAATGGGTACTCGGGATATAACCAAATAACCATAGCACCTGAAGATCATGAAAAGACCACATTCACTTGTCCTTTTGGCACATTTGCATTCAGGCACATGCCTTTTGGTTTTTGCAATGCTTCTACTACATTTTAGCGTTGTATGGATTGACATTTTTTCCACCTTCCATGCATTTTTGAGGACAACCCACTAACTATTTAATGAAAGGTCTGTTAGAGTACTTAACTTCTGTAAGAGATGACCTTATCTTTTTGTTGCTAGGATTTGTATGCGAAAGTTCGATTCAATTTTCAATCAATTCAACAACAACCCCTAAGAATTTATAGGATTTGATTACCAAAACAATTTAATTAAACATAATGAATTTTATACTAAATTGACTTTTCAAATAAAACTGTTAACATTAATTCATCACAAAATGTATTTAATGTGGTGACTAGTTTCTGATGGTAAAAATGAGTTCCACTAGGAGGAATGTGGCAAAATTCTCCTTAGTGAATAAAAAATTGGTGAACAACTATTCTCCTCATCAAATTCTAATCACTGCTAGTCTTTAACGGTTTATCTTCTTCTTTAATGTTCTTAGTATCATCTGAATTACCTTTCTTCCTTAATTATCTATATCTCATTTTCTGTTAGAAAGCTATCAAATGAAAGTTTAATTCTCATTTTTTGTTAGGAAGCTATCAAATGAATGTTTGATTGTATATAGTATGTGTTAAGTAAAGCTTCCTCAAATCTCCAATAGAACGTAATTGAAAATGGAAGTGGTGGCAATGTTCTGATGGTTGGTACAGGGTTAGGGAAATTAGTTGTTTTGGAACAATCGTCGATCCCAATTACTATGTCTATTCAATCAGGTATGCATGTGTTCGAATTTGGGTTCGTTATACTGTTAGACTTAATTAGCTATTTAATTTCTATACTAATTGTTTCCTAGGTGAAACGAATCATACAGTTGGTTCAACAATATGTTTATCTTTTTAAATTACCTATAATCATGTGTTTTTCAACAATATGTTTAAAAACTTTGAAAATATTTATCAATTTTAAGATGCTCAATATTTTCATGAAATATTTGTATTAATAGATGTGTTCTAAGTACAATAAGCATCGTTAAAGAATTACTTGTATATAAATCCACATATTTAAACAAATTTATATAGTTTTAATGCATTAGCTATTTAAAAAATTTAATAAAGAAGGCAAATGAAAAATCATATATAAATGTCAATTATAATTAACCTTAGGATTATTAAGCACACATAGCATTAAAAAATTATCTTTTTAACATTATTAATTTTAAAATCTTTAATATCGACTTTTCGCGACAAATTTGTTATTTGGTTTTTAAAAAACTTGAGTTTTTACAACGTTTAAAACTATCATCGCTAAAGCCTCGATCTTTGGCGATGAAATATAATATGTAAACCATCGCCAAATGTCCAGATTTTTGCAACGATTCATAAAATTGCCACTAAAGATATGTTTTTAGTGATGATACTATAGATCATCGCCAAATCTTTGACTTTTGGCTACAAATTTCAAAATTGTTACCAAAAATTGACTTTTAACGATGAATTGTAAATTGTCACCAAAAAAAATGCGGCTAAATGTTTGTTTTTTTGTAGTGCTAACTTGCAAGCCTCTTAAAAATTTCCCCATTTCCTCCTTTAAGGAATTGGATAGGACCATGATTTTATTACAAGTAAAAATTTTTAGAACACACAACAACCTATATACGTTAAATAAATATTTCTATAAGCTAACTTAAATTTGATATAAATTCTTTTTATTAAAAATTGTGGTCCCTTGTGTGTATATATATGTAATATAAATTCTTTTTATTAAAAATGGGGGTCCCTTGTATATATATATATATACAAGCTACTACTTGAATATGACGCATAATTTTCTGGTTCAAAAGTCAGCTAAGTTGTATTATCCCCGCCGCATGCGTGTCTACCCACCACATGAAATCAAGTGAGGTTGCTTTCCTCACCTTAGACCTTACCCCTTAAAATATGTTAAATCTTTTTCTTTATCACCAGAAAGTTTGCTATTTAGATTTTGGTCCCAAAAGAGATATCATTAATTAAATTCAATTAAGAAATAAAAATAGCAATGGATTAACGAAAAGGATGAAGAGCTTGGGATTTTTTTCTTACAAAAACTTTAATATTCCACAAGGATTTGATCCTCGAATATAATGATATTTTAATTTATAGAACTATGACAGGAAGGACGTGCAATAGTTAGTTATACTAGAGCTACATATAAACCATTCATAAGTCTGACCTAATAATCTAGCTTTTAGATCTAGTA
This sequence comes from Erythroxylum guanchezii, assembly GCA_025629825.1. Taxonomy (NCBI): domain Eukaryota; kingdom Viridiplantae; phylum Streptophyta; class Magnoliopsida; order Malpighiales; family Erythroxylaceae; genus Erythroxylum; species Erythroxylum guanchezii. The sequence continues at coordinate 31,928,742 of JAOTAX010000002.1, forward strand.
AAAAATTTCTTATATGACATCAAAGTTCAACCAAAGTTTCTAGTTAATTTAAAATTCCGGTATCCGGTTAGCTTTCCTAACAAGTATTAATTCTATATATGAAATATGACTATATACTGAAGACACAAAAACATAAATTACAGTAGATATTCTTCATAATTTAATTGTTTATAATAGGAATTATGAATAAAATTATCTTAAAATCATATTTGTAACTATATTATGATTCTGATTAATTTTATCAATCGTATAATGAGTAATTATATTTGTTATTTAACTGGTATAAATCTCTTATGCTTTTTTTTTTGGGCTTTAAAAGGGTGTCATAGGGGTCGTTAATTAGTTAATATTCCTACTATTAGTTGTATCAATTGTAGGCAAACATATGTCATGACTGCAATTGTAGTTACGTTGGAAAAATAAAATATGACAATGTCAATTCCAAGGTTCTAAGCTATCTCATTCTCACGTACTACCAAGAGTTGAAACGTTCCACACGTAATCCCCTCCATTGCGTAACAGACAGAAAAGTCTGTCCACTAATACTTGCTTCTGCTTGCAATTTGCAATTGTCTATTTTAACTCCCATCTTTTCATTTGTTCTTTTTGTTTATATTTGACCATGTCGTCTCCATCTCTTATATTTGTCCCTTATATATGCAAACATCCACTTCTGCTTATTTGGTTTTCAACATCGATGACTTGTGTCACTAACTTAACATTTTACGTTAATGCAGAAATTTTTAATTTTAATTTGCTTTTTTTAATACACAGTAATTTTCCTACTTCCTTAATCTAGTTTTGTTAGACCATCTCTACTAACATCGCATTTACTTGTTTATGAAATTCAAAGTATATATACTTAATAGTATTTTGAATCGATCATTATGTATTATGTGACTCTTGATAACGACTTGGTCAATAGTTTGGCTGTATTTCTCTCTCACACTTGGTTCCTTTTTCTCACAGATCCTGGGGCAAAACTTGTCATTGGATTTCCCCAAGCGACGAACAACCGACCAGATACACAGATTAAGCCTCATTAACACTACTACAGGTAACTTTCTTCTAATGCTGAGATGCATTAGATTCTTTTATGGACTGTTCTAAAATGAGATAACCTTTTTGCACTATTATTGTTTAAACAGGATATCCTAACATCTGCGCTTCCTAATTCTTCTTATGCTCAGGTGCATTATATTGTTTTATTGATCGAAATGGAGTAACTGTTGGATAATTTCGTCTTTCACTATAATATTGGACAACTATTAATTGTCTTTTTCGGTTTTTCAATAATTTATCGATTAAATTATGTAATTTGATCCAGACAAAAGTAATAAAGTGGTCCAATAAATGATCTAAATTAATAGGTCAAAATCTAGAAGAAAAATATATTTTGATTAGTGTGGACTGGATTCATATCGAGCTTGTGATGGGAAAGCCCAATATGAAAGCTATATATAAAGGTTTACGTCTCCTGTAGTTGCTCATATAATTCGTAAATATACGGATCCTCTAATCTGTTAAGAGTGCTTACGTCTTAAAAAGCCTGTAAAAAGACGTTAACCACGTGTTTGTTAACATTTTTTGTGAAGTTTCCGAGAGGTTGGAGTTCGTTTTGGCCTTAAAAACTGTTTCGAAAAATCAGATGAAACTGAAATAAGGTATTTTATATTTCTTTCGTTTTTAGCCCTTTTATAAATAATAGGTTCGAGACACGTAAAAGATCTCTCCTACTTTTTTTTTTTTTCTGAAATAAGATCTCTCCTACTTGTTATAGTAACTTTTTGCACTATTATTGTTTAAACAGGATATCCAAACGTCGGTAGTTCTTAATACCGCTGCTCCCATGTGTTAGTAAGTATATAAAATCAATTAAGTTGATCTCACACAACAGCTTAAGTTGTGGTGAAATGGTCACTTAACATGGTATCAGAGTCTTTATAACCAAGTGGTCGTGAGTTCAAATCCTACCACCCACCTATTATTCAGCACAAGGTAGAATGAGTCTGTGCAAGTTTCAAGCTCAAAAGGCTTTCACTTGAGGGGGTATGTTAGTAAATATATAAAATCAATTAAGTTGACCTCACGAGCTATTGTGGTGAAATAGTCACTTAACACACCATGGACACTTCTTTTTCTGGTACTGTCAA
>JAOTAX010000002.1:31932714-31942725 GCA_025629825.1 Erythroxylum guanchezii
TGTATGTGAACTTTATGGTTACTGTAAAGTATTGTTAAATGATTGTAATAACTGCAAATGTTTACTACTGTCTACTGCTTATTCCGCGCGAATGTATGTCTTAAAACGAATAAAAAAATAAAATAAAATATGTATACTAAGTTTTAAATTGATTGATGTAGTACGCCACCCTCGCGGGACATGGACTCGGATATCACCAATGATATCGGGTTCAGGTCACGCGGGAGTGGAGTGTTACATTTTTTATCATGGAAATGTTTAAGGATAAGTGTAAAGTATGATTGATGAATTTGGAGTAAATCAAGCTATTTTAAAGGCAAAAACTTGATTGCAAAATGGTAGTATACAAAGTATGACGTTGAATGGTTAAGAAAGTTGAATAAGGTTTCATACCTGGGAAAAACAATTGAGCATGCATTGAACATAACATATGTACATATGTGCACAAATGAATATATATTTGATTGATCGATTTTATAATGTGAATTATGTGTGAATTGCATGATGTTAGATGCTCAAGTCGGACGTCATTCAGACATTTGCTAGACCATCCAGGCAATAGCATAAACTGGAGTGTACTATGAGTCAACCTAGATGATATCACTAGGATTGATTTATTTCTGTTTTTGTTTAATTCCTATATATTGAACTGCTAATGAATTGATTGTGATTTGTTTATGAATTTCAGATTTTAATGGTCCGAGGACTTTGATATTCGAGAATGTATTGGAAGTGTTCTATTTGCATCTAAATTATGAATGATATCTGTATACTCAACGAAAGTTAAATGCCGGACTTAGGTTCCAATGAATATGAGATTCTGTCTGTGCATCATAAGTGAATGCTATACATGGCATATTCTGTTATTTGATGCATTTCATAAAATGCATGATTAGATAAAGGCGTTGTGATCAAATAGCCAGTCTGAAAGAGCTTTAAGCTTATAATTCTGCACGTAGAGCTTTGCTCCTTCTGTATCTAACTGAGCCCAATGGGCCAGTATATGTATCTATATCTAAAAGGCACTCGATCACAACAAATAATAATGAATCTGGAGTCTCATATGTATCTGCATTTGTATACTTACGATTATGAAATATATGATCATGAAATCTTTTCTGAAATTGTGATGATTAAGTGATATGCCAAGATAATGTGATTGATTGGGTTATTCATGTTCTGAAAGAATATTTGTGAAATTGGTTGATTGTGTGATATTTTTGTATTTGACCTGAGTGAGATCATCAATGATGGTTCACTCATTGAGTTCGCAAAACTTGTCAAAAATTACAACGTGACTTTTCAGATAGGAGACCTAGTTCCTAAGATTTGTCTAGAGGAACATTTTGGATTAAGACATGACTCAAAGGTCTGTCAGCTGAAATCAGAAGAGTTATAGTTTGTAATTTGTAGTTTCTTGTCGTATAGAACTTTTGTATAAGGATTGTAAATATTTTTTTTTATGAATACAGTGTAAACTTTTATCAATGAATGAAATGAATTCTAAGTATTGTATATTCTTTATGATGTCATTTATGAGTTTATATTTGCTCTAACATACCATTGTCATAGGATATGTACTTGAATGTCCTTTGGAAGTTCGGGTATATACTCTATAGTAGTGGGATGTTACACATACAATTGAGTTTTATAGACAGAAAATAAAACTCAAGCTTTTACAAAATCTAAAATTATGGATGCATGCATCATGTTTCAATAAACAAAAATAAAACTCTAACCATTATTAGGCATATCTAACAATTAATTAAGTTTTCAAGCCTTATACTTGTCAAATTAATAAAGGAGACTCTAATACCACTATTAGGAAATTCATTATTTTTCAAATTATGGGCTCAACAAAAAAAGAAAAATATTTACAATTTGTCATTCATATCTCTTTGATTGAATAATTTGATAAACATAAATAAAAAATAAAAGAGTTTAAATGTTCACGATTTATATTCCTTTCTTGTCAAACTATCAACTACAAGTTATTCATACATCCAGCCTTTAAGGATCCGAATAGTGAAAAAAGGAATTCAAACAACCTGAGGGAGAGAGAAAAGAGTGTTAGTATTATGAATGTCAAAGTTATCAGACTTAAACTATATATGCATTATTATAATGTATAATTTAATACTTTTGTCATTCATTATTCTAACTGAACATAAAATATAGAATTTAGTGTCTATTCTATATAAATTTAATCGTGTTCATTTTTACTCATTAGTTATCTATTTATAATTAATATCTGAAAACTTATTAAAATTTCGCCAAAGATTTCCTTTAATAACTTCTAATAAAGAATAGTGAAATATTCTCCTTAATTATTTTAAGTTAAAGAATCATTTATTGACTTACTCAACTTTATCTACATAGTGTATATTATGTCCAAGTACTATAGACTGAGTGACTTTAAGTATAATAAATAATAAGTAAGATCAAAACATAAAAATTTATATATTAGATACCTTGATAATCTTAATTCTAATGATCAGCTATACAATTATCATATTGAGGAAACTTAAAGATAAATAAATAATATTTTATTCGGGATCTTCATACTGGGCCAATTCATTGAACTTATTCTATACTAAGCAACTACATATTTATTTAAGTATCTCTGTATTTTCAATTATAAAGTTAACTACTTCTTTCATAAAGAAGAAACACAACGTGTGATAATCTTTTTGTTCTATTAATGTCTAATCTAATAGAAAAATGATTATAAATAATTTAGAGATAATACGTAAATATAATATAAATATCATAATTTTATCTGTAAAATATATTTACTTAATAAACTTTATTTTGTATATTAATTAATCAAATAAATATACATAAAATAAAAAATTAGTTAATTATATGATAAAATTTATGATCAATCGATTTGCTATAAAATATACATCCACCTGACAATGCCAAGCCAAATTGGAAGTGGTCGAAAAGGATCGGTTGTGCTCTTAATTGGAGTTGCCACGTAACATCTTAACATGGTCTAATCCTTCTATAGTATATGCCACGTTCTCAATATTTTTATATGAAACCTGGACTTGCTTTAACTTAGTCCATGTAGTTTATCCCTTATAATTATGGCTGCTAGACAGGCAAAAGAAAAATGTATTTCTTTTGTCAACTTGGCACAAAGTTTAGCTTTATGCAGGTGGGGCAGTTGAGTGCTGTGTCCTATCTGGGCGTTATTGGTAAGCAAAGCTTATCTAAACAGAACACGATGAACCACCACCAGAGTCCATTCATAGGGGGGAATGGACGGCTGGCTGAGAAAAGCGTGATCGAATATTAAATACCAGGATGATTTTAAGGGAATCACTTTTTGACTCGAATCCCACAAATTGTTCTTACCCTTATGATTAGTTAATAATTTCAAAAATAGTAATCCACCTTAGATTCACAGGCGTGAAATCTGGGGATGCTTTCTAATCTAAATCATAGGAATGTTACGAAGAATGTGTTACTGTTAAAAAGAGAACAGATGTGTAACATAACCTAATATTAGTTCGGCTGTACAGAGAAGACCGTTGATTTGGAAGGTGGGACAATCCAACTACTATTAGTGTTGCTTTCGGATAAATTTAAAAGCAACAGCTGTACCGTCTAATGTATGATAACGCAACACAAAAAAGAGAAGACACATCCTCACTGGGTCCCACCACTGATTGTATTGATTGCCCGCCAACTATCAACTTGTAAATTATAAAACCCAAAAATAATTGCGGGGGGCATTGAAGAAGGAAACGAAATAACAAAGACAAGATGATGAGGCTGGAATTGGTCGGATATTGATGGTAGTTGGGTTTACTCTTGCTGGTTGTGAGATGGGGGATTTGGAGAAAGGAGTGATGATAGATGGTTCTAGAAGGAATGGGGCTAAAGAAGAAGAAGAAGAAGAAGGTAGGTTGATGGCAGTGTTAGATTTCGACTTGTTATGTTCGACGGTGGCGTTGCAGACCCAAGGTAAATGGACGAAGCTTCAGACCCATGATCATGATGAGGATGATTATAATTGCCATTTTGGAGGTGGTGATGGTGGTGGTGGTGGTGGTGCTTTTAGGATGTGGGAAGGTGAGCTGCTCGATTGCTGCGAGAACCGCCGCATCGCTATTGAATCCTTTTGGTATCCTCCGCATCTCTGCTTTACATTTCGGTTGTTTTATTACCTCAAAAGTTTTCATCTTTTTTAATTGTATATTTTTTATGATAATAATTGGTGGAAATTTATTCTGGGTTATATCTTCCTTGTATACCTTTTCTTTTTGATATACATTTCTTTGGTTTTGTTGTTGCTCATAAAAGTTTTCGAGAGAAAATTTTGAAAATTTTCGAGTGAACATGTATTTATGGTGCAGCTGTCCGTGCTTCAGATTCGGGAAGAACATGAGACGAGCGGGTTTTAGTCCTTGTTTTCTTCATGTAAGTTGTGTCTCAAATGCATGATATGGTAAAAAGAAATGGTTCTCTTATAAATTTCTGGTACCATTTTGCAGGGAATTGCATACTACGTCATTGCTCTTGTTGCCCTTCTCAGCTTCGTTACCTTTGTTGTTACCAAGAGGCACTGCTTTCTGTATTTGTCACTCTGCTTTACAATTTCAATAGGACTGTATTTGGGTTTCTTCCGCACGCTTACGAGGAAGAAGTTTAACATCATAGTAAGCATCTCTGTATCTCTCTCTCTCCGTGATTAATTCCTTGATGATCCTATTTAGATGCTTAGCATTCCATTGTTGGTATAGAATGCAATAAATATGTAGGTAAAGGACGAATACTCGTTAACCCTTAATCGTTTAATATTCATACCTTTTTATTATTTTTTAATTTAAAAACTTAAAGACATTTTAATTCTATAGAAAAGCATTGACCCAATAACTCAAGTAAGTGTTCATTAATTTAATAAAACATAAAAGAGATCTTTTGAAAATATCAATTTTAGTTTTTAGAATTGTTATCTATATTTTCTTATTTTATATATGTTGTTCTGGAAACTCCGGGTCATGTAGAGCAACCCTCTTATTATCATCTTGTTTGCATTTTATCTGTCTATTTCCTGAAATTGCGACCATTTTCAGGGTAGTGATAGTTTCTTGGACGATTGTATCTACCATCTTGTCTGCCCCTGCTGTACATTAAGCCAGGTTGTTATCCTTCCATCCAAAACATCTGAATCCGATCATAGAAAACTGAATTCTTAGAACTAACTAAGGATATTGAATTAACATATAGGAGTCAAGAACATTGGAGATGAACAATGTCCAAGATGGCATCTGGCATGGGCGGGGAGACACAATATGCATAGGGGGCCACAGTGTAGGAAGTAAAGCAGGCTTTGAGCTATCCTCTTCCCCTTTGGTGTCAACCAAGTCACCTGATAACTGCAGTATGCAGAAGAATGCAGATGCACTAAACCAACTCACCTGTTGACATGTCTTAATTATTCCAGCTCAATATATTTTCTTCATCTAGACAGGGACGAGACTTGCAGGTCATCCGTCACAGTTCTCGTAAGAATTGCCATTAACCATCAATGTGAAAGCAAAGAGCTTTCGCTACTTGAAATGTGCTTCAACCTAAATCTGGGAATTAATGCCACTCGTCCTTAGTAACTGATATAACAAGATGGTTTAGGGTCTTGTGAAGAGGATGAAATGAAATTGCCAACAGTCTGGGTTCACCTCGATAGATTGTCATATTTACTTTTTGCAACTCTCCAATCAGAAGGATTAATTGTTGTTCTTGCACTCTGTTTGGAATCTTTCTTAGGTGTTATATTCGCTAACTTATGGGTAAAATGTAGAATTGTGATTTTATACTGAGAGGAAAACGAATTGATTGTCATACGTTATAGTTTGGTGAAAGTCACGTCTTACTGAATATATGAATTGAATTCATGACAGTCATCAAAAAAAGAAATGCTTATATGTTAATGTATGCGTCTTGCATTCTTGTTACAAGTATAGTGACGTGCCGATGACCATTGCTTTGTTTTGCATTCTTGTTATAAGTAATGATTGGTTCAGACTTAAGACGGGGGCTAAAAATGGTTCATAATCAGTTAGTCAATTGATGATCCCGGAACCTATGCGATCACTGCTATGATTGTAGAGTCACCGTGTTCTTGCTTTACAATTGACCGTATAAAAGCATTTCAGCCGCAACTCTCTCTCTTTTCCTCTGCTTTTAATGACCAAACATATCTTCCTAGTTTCCAGTTTTTTTTTTTTTTTCAGGAAAACTTACCAACAATCTTCCTTCCGTCTATCCTTTTCCATTTTGTATAATCCTGCATCTTGCTATTAATTTATTTTTAGCATATAAGGATTAGTTTAATGACCCAAACCTTGATCAGGACTTGGGTTTTTGTTGCTTACTTCTGCTGGATTATAATAATCAACTTACTCGAACAAATTACAAGGCTATCAACATGTTTTAATTTTATTTTTTTCGCTCTTAAAATCTTTCCAAAATCCATCTCTCCCATTCATGTAACCTTCTCAATACGCATTTTAATATCGTCAAGGCATTAAATACTCAATTTAATGTCTTGATGATGACTTCCCAGACGAACAAGCATTAGTTTTTTTTTAGTATTAAACTATCCATAGGTTAATCAATAGCTTTTGCAAGATGAACAACTCTCACTTTTTCAATGCTACATCCTAGATCCTTCCATGGTAAAAGGACCATTTCTTTAAATAATTTTAAAGAGCGTTCTTCAACTAATTGTAGTAATTTCTCAGGTTCTTACTTGGTCCCATAAAATTATGGGGCGAACAATTCGCAACTATTTAATTGGCTCCTCGATTTCTCTTATCTTTTGCACTCAAGCTCACTATTGCTTGTTACATATTTGCCACTTTTAGGACTTAGCTTTTAGTTCCACTTTCATTTTTTTATTGTAATTTTTAGTTTTTTTTTTTATTTTTAGTTTCTATTTAAAAACAAAAATTAAAAACTACAATAGAAAATAGAAGTATAACCAAACGACTTTTAAATAAAAACAAAAACTTGTTTGCTTATTAATATTAGTATAGTTATATTTTTATTATTGAAGATAATTACATATTAGATAAAACTTAAAAATAAATAATTTTTAATTATTTAAATTTATTTTAATCTCTTATATAATATTTATTAATAAATTTTCAAAAAATATATTTTTATTTTATTAAAATAAATAATTTAAAAATTAAATTTTTTAAAAATTAATATTTGAATTATTTAATCAAATTTTATTTGAAAATAAATTTTATTTTAAATATATTTGAATTATTTATTCAAATTTTATTTGAAATTTATATATTTTCAAGATATTTTAAATTTAATTGTTTTTATTAATAATTATTTATTTTATTTATTTTATTTTATTATAAAGTTTCTCAAGCTTTACAATCAAATCCAACTTGAATAAAATATATTTTCTCTCTTGAACTCATTCTTTGTGTATGATCCATTAAGTTCCTAAATATATTGGCAATAGATATAAATTATAACCTTAAATAATATTTAAAAATAGATAAATTAAACTTATTTAATTTATCTTTAATTAGCTAAGTAAATTATTTATATTCATACTTTAGTTAACAGAATTTTTTTTGTGATAATTGTATAAGTGATCTTTTGACTTGAAATTTTTCTCTAACAAACACCCAAAAATTTGTTTTAAGTATCTATATACGTTAACTTATAAAATCGACTACTTTCTTCATAAAGAAAAGCATAACATGTACTAGTCTTTTTATGTTTTATTAATATCCAGTCTTAATAGAAAAATGAATAGAAACAATTAAAAATAATACATAAGTATAATATAAATTTCATAATTATAATCTCAGCATAATTTTTTTTAAAAAAATGAGTGAAATTATATTAACTCTAGTAAAAGCTAGTTCAACATTACATTGAGAAACCTTTTATTGCTTAGCTATTAGCTTGCAACAGGATTGGATCTACAAAAATAATCATATCAATTGTATCTAAAAAACAGACCAGTTACGTACTAAAACTTGGTTATATTTTCATCATAATTTCATTTATAACGTATATTTATCTTATGAACTTTATCATAAACATCTGAACATATATAAGATAAAGAAAGCTTTTGATTATTTTGTTACTAAACTACAATTATCCAATTGGTTAGAGGGCATAAACCAATAATTTCCTACTTGTACTAAACTAAGTGTTTAAGTATCTTATATCATATCACCATATGACAATCATTTTACTGCTGGAACATTGACATTCAGAGACTTCTACAAGATTTTTTATAGTGAACAACTGCTTAAATCTTACAATTTTCATCTTAATTATCACCATAATTAAGAAAAATACCTAAATATATCCTTAGATCTTTGATGAAACCTTAGCTTCTTTTATATGCCCAATGAGTCTGATGTTCCATAATACATTAATATTTTGAACAATGAAAAGAACTATATCAGTTTATTAAAGAACTTGTTAATCCAATTAATGATTTCCACTGTATGAAAAATATATTATGGCTTAATTAGCAACTATTGCTATGTTGGAACCTTTCCAATCTTAAAATGATTCTAAAATAGACGTTAATCAAGATTTACTTCTAAAGTTAATATCCATATAACCTTGAAATCAACTATTTACTCGTACATAAAATAATGGATATCTTTAATACTTCAAAAGTATTAGGTATCTGAAATTCTAAACACATTTAGTACATTATCTATATATTTGGACTTAGAATAGGTAAACAACTTCTAATCTATCTCTATAGATCTAATTCCCAAAATTAAGTTGTTACCTTTTCATATCCAATATGAGTTGTTCTTTGATAATTATATATTCAACAATTGAAAATCAAAATTTTTGTTCTCTATGAGCAATATATATATCTCTCTACATACTCTCACTGAAGAGGACAACTATAATCTCACTAACCTTCTTATAAGTATGATAAATTCACAATCATCTCCAAAATAAACTATTTGAATTCATCATGAAAGTGAATTTTTCATTGTTTCATATCCTTTCAACCATACATCAAATATAGCAACAAAGGCACTAGTTCCAATTGAATGTACTGTCATGAGATTGAACATTTCAAATTTTCATCTTACTCTCACACCTATCTTGAGAACTATTCTTTATATAAATTGAAAAAAATAATTTGTTCAATAGGTCTGTGAGATTATATCTAATCTTTTGGATTTCTAATAAGCTTTTATTATCTAATTTAGTTATAAACTTGGTGGATAATATATGCTTCAACTAAGCATCACTTCCTTAAATCATTAACTTTGACACTTTCAAAGTCTCAATATTCCATATCTAATATGAAACCTTACTAATTGGTTTAATTAAAACTATTGAAGGTAAGTCATTTTGCTAGGCATAACTACAAAAGAGATAATTTTGCATCATACAATAACTCATATTGTATTTTCCTCCTTACATAAATTTATGCCCTTATGGAATATTATTGTGAAGGTATTTACTAGAGAATCTCATTCTCTGCAAATAACCTCAAATTTAAAACTCACCAAATCGATCTCATCGAAGTGCTTTTGCATTCTTAATTCTTAATTTCTACTTAGATTTAAATAATTTGAATTTTTCAAAATTTTAAATCAATATTTTATTTAAAATAAATGACTATATCATATAAAGCTATTAGTAATCTAACGAAATATAAGTATCATCTTTTTATAAATTGTTATTCCATCCAATAAATCACACATATAAATTTAACAATTTAATATCATCATCATTCTTTCACCAAAGATTGATTTAGTTATTCTTCAACTTAACAAATTTAACAAAGTTTTATATGATTCATAATCAAAAGAATATATATATCGTTGTACATATTTTTATAATTCTCATCATATTGATTTAACTAACATGACATAAAATGTAACATCCCGGCCCCGCATTAGGAATTAATGTGTTTGTTTTCTGTGCACTAAGGGTGCAGCCGATCAATTGACTGAGGTGGAAATGGCCGATCGGTAGAAC
>JAOTAX010000002.1:32002664-32012874 GCA_025629825.1 Erythroxylum guanchezii
CTTAAAATATAAAACACACAAGGAATCACTCAAATTAATTTTTCAAACACAAATACCACATTGTTCACAACCAAATTACATTTAGGCACAAATACCGGGAAATGCCATGCATGCATATACAGTTATTTTTATGTGCGATTTCACTATTCATGAATCAGGTGTGCATGAATATTTCAAAATAAATCCTAAACCCTCTTACCCTTTGCCAAATTATCATTCTACCTTTTCCATCGGGGGTGGGATGTTACATATAAAGGGACGTCAGTAACAATCTAATAAAAAAGATGTCATAAGGCATGATAAGACATTGATGATGGAGTAGAATAAGGAAGAGGCTATCTTGAAGCATAAAAAAGAAGACAAGAAAGAAGAAGACCAAGAAAAGGAGGTCATAGAGAGTGGTATGTCTTGAAGAAGCCTTTGGTACATTTAAATTGTAGATGTAATGTTTTTTTTTATATAGTAGCTAAAATACAGACATCGAGGAAGAGTTAAAGCCACAAGAAGATGTTGATGATGAACATTGAAGGAAACAAATAGAAAGAAGAAGAAGAGAAAAAAATAGGCTTAAATAAGGTAATATGACAGTATTAAAAGTTTAATCAAGCAATTTAGAGGTGAGCACTGATGATACTACACGCCTGGAGTTAGTGATAGTTAAAAATTTCTACATCTTGTAATAAATTTCCAACTTCTAAATTTATTTATGTCAAATTCCTCCAAAGAAAAGTTGCATTGAAAATGAGGTAATATAATTATTTGTTAAGATGATATTAAAGTCGGTGCACATATGTGGTAATTTTAGTGGTATATATATTATATTTAATATTAATTTAATTTTGGTTGAGTTGTTTATATAGGTTTGTTAAATGCGATATTGTCTGAAACGTTAGATGTTGTTGAAATTGATCGGCATCCTACCATGTTAAGACTAGCAATCATATAAGTAATGTGGTGGAATGATTGTATAAATAAATTTACAAAAACATTCTAAGTTCCTTTTTAATATTTTGATATTTTACATGCATCTAATATTATGTAATAGTTAGCAGTTTGCTAGTGAGTTTTCATTTATTTTATTACTTGAGAGTACAAATGTTAAGCTTCCTCCAAGCCATTACATATTAAAATTAATAATTGTTATGATTAATCTTACACTTAAGCATCTTTTATTATTAAAAGAGAGATAATAAATATTATAGTGGAATTGAATTTTATGTTGTAATGTTAATAGAAATTAAAAAAACCAAAATTTAAAGGAAAACCTAGATAAATCTTTGTCAACTATTAGTTTTTTACATATTGTTTTTAAGCATGCGAGCAATATTAAAAAAGATTTGCATATTGATATTGATGCACACACGAATACCTGAGTATGTGTATAATTTCGATATGTGTTTCCTAAAAAATTGTATCTCATGAAATAATAGTTAAGATAAAGATTTATAATTGAATATTTTTTATTTGTAGATTTTCATTCTTGTATGTAAAACAATCATTGGTAGTGTTGCTTTGTTTTATTCAGTACGGTTAGATAAGATATTTGACTCAAGTCATGCAGGTGATTATATTAAACATAACTTGATTAGAGCATTGATGGGTATAACTTAGTATTTGCATTGTTTATGATAAGATAAGATGTCATTTCATTATGGTCAATGTAAGGAAATATTAGTTTATGCATGTATGCACATGTTTTATGATAAGTGATGGTATCACTTAGTTTCCTATCTCTTATCTAGGAGAGTTCTTGAGGCAAGAGAACAAGTAAGAATAATATTATGCATATCTCAGTTTGAATGTAACATTATTTTTCTACTTAAAAGTTATTATTGATTTGACTTATAGGATTTGACTCATAACTTGATTTGACTAATTTGTCCATTACTGATTAAAGGGCGACTATGGAATTTACCTATATTATGCATAGGAAATTTGGTATGTTGATTGGCTATTTGGTAAACAGATTATGGTATGTTCAAGTGATTATATTATGTACATTTTAATATGTAATATATTATTGTTGATGTATATGACTTACATCGGAAGCATTCAATGGAGATCTGAAAGCTCCCCTGTAACCAATTGATGTCAAGCAAATTCAACTCCTTGCATTATCAATACCTTCTTCCTATAACAAAATTAGGAATATGTAACATCCCGTTACCCATGTTGAGGCTAGAATAGTAAATATGAGAGATTATTAAGAAATTAAAAAGTGTATTACATGCTCATGCATAATAAGGCATACACATACACGTGAATATTGAATTTTTGCACACTAAAATGACTGTACATGCATTCATCGATATATTTTAGGTATAATTGTTTATCAATGTGATTATATTGAGAATTGTGGTTTTTATATGTTGAAAACTGATTTGGAGGGTGTATTTAGTGAATTAGAATTTTTGGGTGAAATTTAGGAAATTCCTGAAATTTTGGATATTTTTGGACTAGGAAAAATGCTAAGTGGCAAGACAACTGATAAATAGTAGTAGAAATTACTGTCCAATGACAATGGAAATTTTGAGAAATGACTTTAGGATTTGTTTACAAATGTCATTGAAAATTGGGAGACGATTGGATTAGAAATTGGAGACAAATAGACTAGTTTTTAATAAGGGTCCACATGGGACCATAGGAAGGTGACAAGTGGCAGTGACAAGTGTCACTACCACTCACCACTCCTCTCTCTCACAATTCTTTCGCTTGAAAGACCAAGTTTTGTCTTTCATTTCTACTCTTGTCTTCATCTTTTTCGTGGCTTTCTCTTCTCCTTCATGAATTTTGATTCACCATACCTTCATCAACGTTAAATCTTGCTTCCATCCATCAATTGCTACTTCCATTTTGTTGTTTCTTCCGTTGTCACTAAAAACCTATCTCTACCACCTTTAGAAGATGAAGATCATTTGATGCTTGGTAGCTAGGGCTAAGTGTTATTTTTGAATATTTGGAGTTAAATCAAGTAAGTAGCTTGTTGATCTTCATGGCTAATGTTAAATGAAGCATTTATGATGATAGTTAGAGGTTAAATGACATAAAATGATGTTTTGTGTTTGATGAACGTAAGTGATGAATAGTTGATGTAAATGTCTTGATTTTGTATATGTATGATGAGTAATAATTCATAAATTGTTTTAGAGATGTTTTTGAGGTAGAATGATCATCAAAATGGTGTTAGGTTGAGTGCAGAAAATTCATAATGTACATGTTCTGTTTTTGAGTTAATGATTAAATATAGATCATGAATTGTTTGTGAATGATATTGCGTTGAAATGGAGTTGAGAATGAAGAGTAAATGAAGTAGAAAAGGTGATCTTTGTACAAGTTGTGTTAGGTGTAAAATCTGGAAAATTGGAAGATGAGTGCTGGAAAATGTAGCAGAACATGTTCACTGATTATGCTTCTGTGTTTTAGCCATAACTTGTTCTGTAGTTATCTAAATGATATGATTCTTAATTTGTATTAAACTAGAGACATATGGCTACATTTTTCATGAAGACATAGAATTTAAATTCTATCTTTAAGAGTCTCAAAACTTGACAGGAAATTAAGAACTGGGTGCAACAAATTGGTGGATGAATGTATATGATGTGTTCTATTTTGAGTGTATAAGAATGTGTTCTATTTTTAGTGTTTGAGTGTTTATGATCAACTAGCGAATATGAATTGTGTATGGATGATGTTGAGTTGAAATTAGGCACACTGAAGAAGTTATCAACTTGAGATGGTGAATTGTGAATATGAATTGTTGTTACATATAAGTGAGATATGTTGTGGAAAAGAAAGATAGAAATTTGTGAATGATAAGAATTAGTTGAAAGTGATGAATCAAATGAGTAGAGATTAGAGAGTTTAATGAAATCAAATTGGTATTTGAATTGCTATGAAATGATGTTGCATTAGAAGAAGTGAATTTGGGACAATTTAGAGTGAAATTAAGGTTAGGATAGATGTAGAAACCATTGGGAAGGCTTTTGAGTGAGTTTTGTCTCACCTATGTCTGTTAGACGAACTTGAGGTCTGCTAAACAGACCTTCTCAGGTCTAGAAAGACTCTTAGCCTTGCCCATGTCTATTAAATGGACATTAAGTTAACTAAACGGACCTTCATGGGTCTAAAAAATGTCCTAGCCCCGTGTATGTCCGTTAGGGCGAGGTGTATGTCAATTGAACGGACATTCACTGTATACTTTCAGAAATTCACGATTTTGACCTCTAGATAGGAAAATCTCTTTTCAAGGTCTTCACGAAAGTTGTAGATCTCGAAGTGTTCTTCGAAACTGTCCTAAAATGACATTAATCTGACATCTACAGAAAATGTTATACCTTTTGTCCCAAGATACAATTTTTTATAAATGATTGACTTATCAATGTTTGTCCAATGAGATATTTAGGCTTGATAGTGATATTGAATGAGCCTAATTGAAGTAGGATTGAGCTATTAATGTAAGAAGAATGTGTTAGGTGTTAAGGAATGATTCAAAGACCATATTAACTGATTTTGAGACGAGTATTAAGGAAATGTACCCGGGAATGTCATTGAACATGCATTATACATATTTCATATACATATGTGTGCATTAATAGACACTTACACAATTGTGCAAAATTGTGATATGTGTATGTATTGCATAATATAGAGGAGCAATTGGAACGTCAATATCCAGATGTTGATGGAACTTCGAGGCAATAGCTTCGGGAGCAAATTGTGAGTAACCTAGACGGTCTCACTCAATTAATTGTTTGTTTTATATTATGTTTGAATTATCAAATGAATGTGATTTGATTGTGTTGATTTCGGACAATGAAGGTCCGAGGCTTCTGATGAATGAATGTGATATTGAACTGCTACTTGTATGTAAATGAGAAGAAATAAATGTTTTCTTAACGATTTTTGTTGAATGCCGAACCTAGGGTCCGATGATAAATGTGATTTGAATGTGAATGTGAATTCATAAGATTGACTAAGAATATGAGAATGTGAAGCATCCATTACATGAATGTATGAAAAATAAAGGCAGTTGTGACCGGAGTCGCCAGTATAAAGAGCTTAAAGTTTAGACTGTGATCAGAGCCTCAGCTCCGTTGTGAATGTACCCAGTATCAACTAAAGGATATGGGACATTATTTAATACAACTCAGTATCAACTAAGGGATATGGGCTAGAAAAAGGGCACTCGGTCACAACGATAATAATAAAGGAAAGTGAGTCTCACGAACATTGCATATACATTTTAATACGTATGTTTGACTGATTAAATTGTATTGTTGCCTTGTGCCGAATGAGATTGTGAAATGTGATACTTTATGCATATGTAAAGATGTGAATTATATGTTACGTGTATAAATGTGATGCATGAATTGAGTGAACCATCAATGATGGTTACCTTATTAAGTTCGCAAAACTCACCAAATTGCACGTTGATTTTTTAGAACCGAGAAAGGACATTAGCTACCGCGAGACGCTACAAGAAGTATATTCTTATACTTTTAGGAGAAGATATGGCTCAAAGGTCGGTCAGCTGGGACTAAAAGATTATTTAGACATTTTATGTATTTCCTCTTACATGTAGCATATTTTGTATCAGGATATGATGATGTACATGTATAGATATTCGAAAGATACAATGTATTTACGTTCGGATTTATGGAATGAAATGAGAAATTTTGGTTTTAAATTATTATGTTTCCTTGAGGATGTCTTATAGGAGAATAAAGAATGATGATGCCATGTTTAAGTGAGATTTATAATTGCTCTAACACGCCATTATTATAGGGTATGTACTGGAATGTCCTTGGGGTGTTCCAGTTCATACTTTATTGTAGTGGGGTGTTACAGAATATGTGCATGCATATGAAATTAATTTATGATTGTTTTTAAAAAGTAATTATGATAATTATTCTTGGACAAACTATACTTTCTAAGATGTTATATCCTTTTTAAAATTAAATTTACCTATATATTTGTAGTGTTGTTGCTCAAATTTATATGAATACCATCTTGTGCTCTATAGCCTTTTAAATTGCCACGCAAGTTAAGTTTCTTAAAACTTAGGTTTCTTGGGAAGGAAATTGAATAATGAAACCTACTGAGAAATATTCGAATTTTTTATGCTCCATTAAGATAGTCATTGTTAGATAAATGAAAAAGGGATGTGTTTAGGGTGTTTATTAATGTTTTTTTACCCATATTCATGAATAAAATAATTATGATAAAATATTGTAACTAACAAATAGAAAAAGATTAGTCAACATTATAAGTGCTATAACTTTATGTTGTAGATATCACAAGTATATACATAAATATCACCATCATAAAAAAATCACCACACTTAAAAAAAAATACTAGTACTATGTTAAAAAATATCATCACTTATATAAAAATACCTTTCGATACCCTAAATGTTACCAGTTTATATTGTAAATATCACAAGTTAATAAAAAAATAACACCATTTTAAATGAGAAATATCACTGGTCAAAATTATTAGTAACATGTACAAAAAAATACCACAGATTATATCCGAAAAATATCTTAAATTAATACTCTAAACACTACCACAAGCATATATGAAAAGTAACACTATATAAAGTAAGATATACCACCACTCTTAAAAAAAAACAGTACTATGTATAAAAATATCATCAATATTTGTATGATATTATTTTAAAATATAGTGCTGAATAGAACACGACTTAAGACATATCTATGTTTCAGATAGTTTTTAGTTCGTAATAGGAACATATCCTTTTAAACATCTGTGCTTCTCAATATGCTAATTTTTTGGTTGTAAAAGAAACATGATATTTGACACACTACTTTTCCTAGTTATGTTCTTACGTGGTTTTCTTTATGTTCTCATGTTGTTTTTTTCAAGATGTGGCCTATTACACTCCTTTATACCAGACTATGTTCATTTTTTCAAAAATGGGCAATTAGAGTCCCAAGTCAGAAATCACCTTAGACACAATTATGTCTTAGAGCCTATCTAAAGAAAATTCAAATACCCTTATATAGAACAAATAAAAGAAAAAGGGTTGTTTTTGATGCATGTCGAACACACCAAAATTGAAATCTAACTTTATACAACCAAACTTGTAGCAATGGTGAGAAAGAATAATATTGATAAAGAGTGTGTCACTAAGTTTTGTATTACTAATCAATATAATGAGATAGGGGGTTTGGATGAATTTGATTGATGTAATTAAATAAACTACAAAAGATAAATTAAATTAAACAATTTAATTTGCAAAGAGTAATAATGGATTTATGCCCAGTTCTTAGTTCAATTTTGATATGAACATGCAAAATCAAATGTAACGTTGTTTTTGTCCCTCTCTTTGAAATTGTTATCCGTGTATCAATAGCAAACTCTATTAATCCTAATTTTTCCTTAGATCATAACTAATTAAATCAAGCTCTTTAATTATATCTAGTTGCCAGACACCCTATAATAAGTTGTCTATATTTAATGAGACAACAGTATTGGGAATCAGAAAAATAGGTGAGTATAGGTAATAATCACATAAGCTTGTATTATTTAGCTTATGGTATGTTATCCTTAATGATCTATGATCATTAGTTTGCCACAAATAGGGATGGCAATGGGCTAACCCCTGCCAATTTTTTTAAAATAATTTTTTAGAAATTAAAATATAAAACAATAACATTTTTTTAATTTGGTGAGCTGCCCAGGCCCAGGCCTACCCGAAGCCTAACTCTTCTAAGTAAAACAATGTTGTTTTTCTTAGAATAATTGAGGCTCGAGTCAATCTGGGTTTGGCCCATTGAAAATAACTAAATTTAGGCCTATGGACCAAAAATTGCCATCCCTAGCCACAAATGAATTAGATTAACAATAAATACAAATTATATGCAAAATTATGGTAATAAGTCTATACACGAATGATCTAGTAGGCCCTATCTAAATCATTCATGCATAAATCATCAACTTTAAAATAACATAATCATTTTCAAAGCAGAGATAGGAACAATGTTATTAGGATTGATCAATGTACAAACATATTATTAAGCATTGATATCCCTTTTGAAATAGAAGGAAGAGAATTAGTCACTTATTGTTCTTCAAAGCACACGTCCAAAAAGAAGAATAGGCGTGTCTTGACATCCCTCTAATATATACCCTTTGTTAACCTTCTTAATTATCTTTATTACTTCATAATTAGTGTAGGTACATAATTAACCACACGATCTTAAGTGATCGTGTAATTACTCCTCCAAAAGTCGTAAAGACACATATTTTAGAGAGTTGCACAGGCAAGGGATATGACCATATAATTCACTTACACAGGTGTGTACATTTCCACACGATTGAAACAGAGACTTCAAAATTGTACACATTTACAATGACATACATAATCCCTCACATTATGGTGTAATCATAACCACATGCGTGTAACTTTAAAATGACTCCAATTCTTCCATTTTCTGTCCTGATTTTACCCTAACTCACTAATCCATAAAGGAAAATAAAATCGAACATCAATAAAACAATACCAAAGTTACAAATTTAACTTATTTTGATTCTTTTTCTTCTAACTTGTACTTAAGCCAAAATATGAACCAAAATAAGTGTCTTAGACACAAAACAAATATTAATCACTAAGTAATAGGGAATAAATAAACAATTAATTAAGCACTTATCAAAGTCCCTCCATTTAGCTTTTGGCCATCCTCATGAAAAACAAAAGATCTGTTGGACCCCGATTTGGGAGCCCAACTTCAGATCATGAAACGTGAGCTTAATCCAATGAAATTTTCTTAACCATCATCTATTCACATTCTTGCTCTGATACCACCTATGTTGGATCCCGTTTCTGGAACCCAACTCTTACTCTGATACCACTTATGTTGGATCTCGCTTGATTCCAGAATCCAACACTTGCGAAAACATGAATGCGTGCATATTACCTTGAAGGGTTATTGCATTGAACCCTCATTAGCCATCATCAGTTCATCTTCTTGCTCATAACATCCTAAAAATTTTCTCACAATTTGGTCAAAGTCGTGCCCATACAAATTAATCACCATACTCAAACTCATTTCTCCTGCTTGTGAACAGAATTTGGAAATCTTCAAACTAGAATTTCAATTTGACGTCTTCAAAGAAATCATAGCTCTAAGTCTCTAGTTTGCTTTTAAGAAAGAATCATCTCCATCGGAGCTCTATAGCCGAAGATATGCTTAAAAAGCTAAAGTCTGTTCATTCCCTAATCATGCTCTCCCAACTGATCCCTTATTTCCTTTCCATAAAACTTTTTGAAATCAACTCCAAAAGACACAAATTTTAATGGAGAGATAAATACATGTCTTAGGAATCCATTGCTTTAAGAATCAGCTCATTTGGAAGTCGTATGAGGAAGTTATGACCAAAATAATCAAACATGTTTAAGTCCTCAATCATGCCGTAACGTGTCTTAGCCCAAACGTCATAACTTTCACCATAGATGTCGAATTGATTTTGTTCTTGGACCATTGGAAATAGAACTTCGAGATCTAAAACTTTTATGAAGACCACAAAGCGAGATTATACCTCAAAAAGGTCAAACATCACAATTTAATGAAATTGTCTCGTGAATGTCCGTTTAACGGACATTGTAGGGCCAAAGTGCACTTTCTCACCCGAGAAGGTCCGTTAAACAGACATCAAGTCTGTTAAACAGACATGGGCGATGTTAGAGGTCCTTTTTGACCTGTAAAGGTCTGTTAAACGGACCTAAAGTCCGTAACGGACATGGGGGTTTCCCAAACCCCTCCAAAGCCCCTCCAAAGCTTCCTACAACCAATCTAACATCATATTCACTCATAATCTTCTCAAATTCAACTCTTCTATTGCAAAATCACTTCATAACAACTCAAACACCAAAATTATCTCTTAAAACTCTCATATCTCAATCCATTTAGATCATCAAAACCACAATTTCCTATCATTTACCATAGTTGTCATCATACATAAATCCTATGCAACATCATAACTTGTAACAATCATATCCTTCGATTCCGATGTCCAAAAATCGCAGACTTTATAACGTTGGAAAGCTATAAAGACGAACTACAACTTTCATGAAGGCAATTTTGGCTAATTCTACCTAGATCGATACAGTCTTCCCTTGGAAATCATCATACACATTTTACCTTCATGCAAAACTTGGAATTTATCCCAACTTTACTTCCTCTATTAC
>JAOTAX010000002.1:32012974-32024698 GCA_025629825.1 Erythroxylum guanchezii
CCCTCCCCCCCCCCCCCCCCCAAAACCTAAACACTAGTTAATTTCATTTCAACAACTTTACACTCGCTCTCTGTGGGATCGACCTAGACTCACCACTACTATAGTAGTAGTCTAGTTATTTTATTTTCACTAGCGTTATGACGCGCTGTCAATTTTGGCGTCGTTGTTGGGGAGTGCAGTGTTTTAGTTTTAGTCTTTGATTTTGATTTTAATTAGTGTTTTGTATATATTTGTTCGTAATTGCTTTCTTTTCAGTTATTTTATGACCCTTTCTTTTTTTGTTTTGTGTTTGTGAAAAAAATTAATTAATAAAATATTCAGGGATGGAAGTAATTTTTTCTTTAATTCTTACTCTCAATCCTATAACTAAGGTTGGACTGATCAACCTAACTTTGATTATAGATGGGATAACCATCATAATTACTTCCATGATAATTTGCAGCACAATAATTCCCGTACATACCAGAAATTTCTTATCACGATTCAGGTACACGTTTGGAAGAGTTGAATAATGTTATGATTACTAACAATCTCAATTTTCAACAGAGTCTACAACAGCAGTTGCAATAGTTCTAGTAGGAAATGAGGCATATAACATCTAGAAACCACGTGGCAAGCTAATTGAGTGAGATGGCAGCAAGGATCTACTACCTAGAATCACAAATAAAAGATGAGCAATCATATCAACCCGAGGTATACCCAATGTATGTTAGTGCAAAAACCTTACAGAGTGATGAGGAGCTTGATAATTTTGAGAGCAATACTCAAGGAATTTTATGTGAAGAAGAAGTTGAGGAGGAGTTTGAAGTAAAAAATGATACATCTTTTAGTTGAGGAGGAGATCGAAGAAAAAAATGATACATCTTTTAGGTCAGAGGTAAATACTGAGTTCCATTTCATTGTTGAGAATGACTCTTTACTCTTACCTAGTAGGTTAGAGGAATTAAACGAGGAAGAAAAAGGTGAAGAGACATTCTAGATCTTTCAAGAAAGCATGAACTCAATAAAGATCGAAAGTCTAAGGATAGGGAGGATGCTAAATGGGAATGATGATCAACTAAGGCCCTATTCGGAACAACCTTGCGTGGAAGTGGCACTAACTGTAATACCTGAAGATCATAATTTTATCACGTAAGGGAAGTGTGGAGTCGAGCCAGTGACCCTAAACCAAAGCGCTTCTTAGGAGGCAACCCAAGGGAAGTAAATTTCTTTTCTTTACATTTCCACATTACTTTTTATTTGCATGTGTATTTTTATGATAGTTTGTTTCTTGCTTGTTTTAAGTTTTCAATAAAAATGAGAGAAAGAGACATTTTTTCTTTTTCTATTGCTTCTAGGACTATATAGTCGTGATTAAAGTGTGAATTGACTAGAGAATTTCGTAGGAACTTTAGCATGTACTTTTACTTTTGTGATTGGTCAATTTGCATTATCTTTAGAAGAGTAGTGACTAGTGGTAGACAAAGCCAGTGAGATTTTAAGCCATATTTGAGTAACAGATTTATATCAGACCATTGCCTTTTGATAATGTGTAACCTTCATGACATGTACATCTTGATTTTACCATGAATTTCTATTCAAGACCATATTTTTATCACATGCATTAACATTGATATGATTAGGCATTCTTTGTTTTTCCGAACTACCTTAGCCAAATAGCCTACCCTATTGACATGTTTTTTCTCCTTTGATAAGCCCCCTTTGAGCCTTATTAGCCATTCTTTTTGTATCAACCATATTACATACTTTATACTTAACCAAATGTCCCATCCAAGCCATAAAGTTAGTGGAACATTTGTGATTGGTAAGTTTGTGGATGTACAAAAGTGTAAGTGTAGGGGTGTACATATGTGTAGGTAGGTTAATGTTGGAATGTTTTGTTATGTCTTATCATTGAAATTCCCATGTTGATGTAGTTATGTTTTAATTTTTATAAGGAAAAGAAAGAAAAAAAATGAGAAAAGCAAAAAAAATGAGAAAATAAAAGAAAATGAAGAAAAGAAGAAAAATGTTTAAATAAATATATCAAGGAGCAAGTGCATATGAGTTTGCAAAGTTGTTCATAATTAATTCATCTTCCTAGAGTTGTAATAAATATGTTATTTGAGAATGTTGAATATGAGGTAGATGTTGGATTAGAAGGTTCACTCTTGTGGTTTCAATGTATTATTGGCATAAATTTTATGAGTGATTCCTTTGGATTGGTATATGCTTCATGTTATTTGTATGTGAGAGATGAAATGAGTTGTGAAATATAAATGTTGCATTCGTCATAACTGACGGTACCTAATTTTTGATAAGTGTTAACTTGTGCACTTGATATCACATTAAGTGTTGCTTTGATTCACTAGCTTTAATGGTTTTCATGCTACTTAACCCAAATACATCTCACCTTACCTTTGCCCACATTATAACCTTGAAAAGTCCTTTGATCCATGATTTTGCATGTGAACATTAGTGGTGGAGAAATGAAATGATATGCAAAGTTGTGGATTGTCATGATCATGAATGGTGTTAAGCGTACCCATGGATGTATTTTAGTTAAACCTATTTTTCGAGTCTACCATTAGATTGCTTAGTTTTTAAAGGTATTGAATGTTGATTGATCATGAGTGAAAGCCTGGAATGTGGATTTCTTGCTATGATTTTTGAAAGTCATTCATCTTTGTTTATGATTATATATTCTTAGGAAATATTGGAAATGAGTAAATGTTGTTTTCAGGTCTATGAGCTTAATTTTGATATTTTACCCTAGGATGACCAAAAGCTAAGTGTGGGAAAAATTGACATGTGTTTAATTGATTGTTTTCTTATTTCATAACACTTAGCAATTAATGACATAAAATTGCTTAAGATACTCACTTTAGTTCATACGTGGTTTTAAGCACAATTCGAAAGTGATGGAGCTAAAGTGAGTCAAAAGCATAATATTTGGGTCATTTTTCGAAGATTAATTTTCACTTGTTTTCTTGGAGCAAGAAGAAGAAAATTAAAAGATAAGAAGAAGACAAGAAAAATGAAAGCAAAAAATGCAAAGAACGTGAGTTGTATGATTATGCATGGAATTTTACATGCAATTTACATTTATTTAATGGCCATGAAATAAGTTAATTAATGGAGAGTGTATAAGGCAACGTCCATGGAGCTAAGGTGCAACAATGGAGCATGAAACACAACATCTTGAAGAGAACAAGCTATTGGGAAGAAGCAAAATGCAGCGTATAAGGTGGATTAAAAAAAGAAGCAAAACGATGTAGCAGCACAGATCACTTGGACAAAATGCAGACGACGTTTGTTTCATGCAGACGTGTTGTAGAAATGCAGTCAACGTTTACGTTTCATGCAAATGTCTTGCAGAAATGTAGACAACGTCTACGTTTCACGCAGACATAGAAGACTTCAACATATGTTTTGCTTAAAACACACAGTAGTAGCAGTGTGAGGTTTTAATAAGTGACACTATTCATAGACCAAAAAGTTGATTCGTCGCATTAGTGAACAATAGCTAGTAGAAGCTTGCGACAAAAATAGAGAGGAGTGGAGGTGCTATAGGGGTCTTCGGTTGGGGACATTTTTGGAGGGGCTGAAGCATCTTGTTTGGAGAGATCTATGGAAGGCTAACTTCCCGACACCAGTTTGGACGTGACATCGAAATTGACGACCCGAGTTAAGTGTATTTCATCATTTTTGTTGTTTCTTTCTCTCATTATAAATTAATTGTGTTATCCTAGGTTAATTGATTTGGGTCTTGTGTATGGATAATTGGATTTTCGTTATTATTCGGTTATTTGTGTATGAACCCATTAGGGATTGTGAAAAGTTGATTTTAATGCGTTCATTGAATTTTTTATTTGTAAAAGAATTGTTTATTTGCAAACTCATTACTAGAATTTCTATACAATCCATAATTGATATGTTGAAATTCATGTGTAGCACTTAATGATTCGAAATCATTAGGGATAACATGACCTAGGTTAAATGACGCATCGTATGTGGTTATTGCATTGATTAATCGATTTTCCTAATTCTTAATACTACTGCCTAATTAAATCTAGAGATCATATCCTAAGTTATTTGGTGGTTAAGTTTAATTAACGATCTTATCTTGATTAAACACTACCTAAAGGAAAACTTAGGTTAGTTATTAACCCACGATGAATAGTTGCTAGGAGAGGTTAGAGAACAACAAATCAAGGAAATATGTTTAATTAGGGTGTAAGTCAAGATTGAATCACAGAACTAGGTCCGTATCGAATTCCCCACTTTTATCATTTTCACATGTTTTCTTTAATTTGTTTTTATTAGTTTAGTTTCATTTTATTTTCTTATTTCCAAAATCCAAACCCCTCAAAACCTAAACAATAGTTAATTTCATTTTGAACAACTTTACACCCACTCTCTGTGGGATTGACCTAGACTCACCACTACTATAGTAGTAGTCTAGTTATTTTATTTTGATTAGTGTTACGATGTGTTGTCAAATGCCTCCACGTCGTTTCCACTACAATAAGTAAAATTGTCAAAATGCTGTAATATGTAGTCTCCAATTAGCTAGAAATTATGATGCATTTGAGAATGAAAGACTTATCTATGAGTGATGGATTATGTACGACACTAGCCATCGGGAAGAAACACTAGCCAAGGCCAAGGAGTTGATTTTAGTTCATAGACCATTTGAAGCTTTCTTTCTTAAAGTTTATGTTTTAGCATATTCAAGTCTTGAGCCTAATTCCTCTATATATGTCGTCCAAGTTCTAGAGGAGGCTCTTAAATGCCCTTCGGATGGCTTGCGAAAAGGACAAGTAAATTGATCTGCGAAGAACTCCCATCATTTTTTATGCAAATGGAATATGCTAAAATTTCTTGAATCATTCCATAGGCATTGAATAATTTAGGAAATGTCTACGTTGATTATGATAAACTAGATCTTGCTGTTGAATGCTACATGAATGCACTAAATATCAAACATACAAGAGTGTTGGGCTTTGGGTCCCTTCCTATGTGGAAAAACCCATATTTTTGGCCCCCTATATTAATTAATTGTTAGATTATAGTGTCCAGTTTTTTCTTCGACAATGTGAGTCAGCAAAAAACAAGAAAAGGAGGGAACATAGTGCAAAAAAGTTGCAAGGGAGTTTTGGATGACCAACTTCACCTTTCTTCTCGATTTGCACTCACTCATCTACCATTAGATCGAGTTGAAAATTTAGGAGTGTGTTCTTGAGACAATCCTTTACATTTTGAACGATCAATTTTTCATTTGAAGCTTTAGATGTTCAGATTGAAGCCTAAAAAAAGTGATGCATTTTTGGTGATTTATCTCCTTTTATGTTCCTAACAATGTTATCTTGTGTAGTTGCTTATTCCACTTGTTGATTCTGAGTTTGTGTCTTTAAGAAGACAATATTTGTACACATTTATTTTAGTGGAGTTATTTTCGAATCAAAGGTCCCGTGGTTTTACCCTTGATTTGAAGGGCTTTCCATAATAAAAATTATGGTATCTTTATTGGTGTCTTATTTGCTGTTATTGTTGGTGAATTATTGCTGGTATTTACATACTCCTATTACTCAAATAAATTTAAGAAGTTTTAGTATTGCGTTTACAATTTTGTATAATTTAGCAATACTGAGTTTTTCCCAACATAGTGGTATCAGAGCATTGGTTGATTTAATCTTTTTGATCTATTTGAATTATGGAGGTTAATACTAGTAAAATGGTTTGTTTGAATGAAGTCAATTACCATAATTGGAAGGGTAAATGAAAGATTTGTTAATTGTGAAAAAGATGCATTTGCCTATGTTTGCCACTAATAAACATGAGTCTATGTCTGAAGAAGACTGGGAATTTGAACATCAGCAAGTATGTGGTTTTATTAGACAATGGGTAGAAGATAATGTTCTTAATCACATTATTAATGATACACATGCCAGAACTCTATAAGATAGTGATTGGGTAACATCCTATTACCCATATTGAGGCTAGAATAGTAAATATGAGAGATTATTAAGAAATTAGAAAGTGCATTTCATGCTCATGCCTAATATGACTTGCACGTAGACGTGAATATTGAACTTTTACACATTAAAATAATTGTACATGTATTCATTGACATATTCCGGATATAATTATTTATAAATGTGATTATATTGAGAATTGTGGTTTTTATATGTTGAAAACTGATTTGGAGGGTGTACTTAGTGAATTAGAATTTTTGGTGAAATTTAGGAAATTCTTGAAACTTTAGGTATTTTTGGACCAGGAAAAATGCCAAGTGGCAAGACAACTGATAAAAGGTAGTAGAATTTATTGTCAAATGGCAATGGAGATTTTGATAAATGACTTTAGGAGTTATTGACAAGTGTCAATTAAAATTGAGAGGCTATTGGAGTAGAAATTTGATTTGATTGGACTAGTTAAAGGAAAGAACCTAGTTTAAAGCTATAAGAATAGGATATGTGGCAAGTGACAAGCGTCACTTGCCAAGCCATGTCTTAAGATCACTATTCTTTTAATTGAAAGACCACCCTTATCTTGTTTCTCACGATTCTCCTATGCTTTCTTCATCTTCTTTGTGACTTGCTTTCTTCTTCTCCTCCATTTTCATTTTCTCCATTCACTCTCACCTCTACCAACGTTGAACCAACTCTCTCATCTTTCAATTACTACTTCCTTCATGTTATCTTCTTCATTTCCATAAGAAACCTAAACCTTCCAATCTCCATGATGATGTACGTAGGATGCATGGAAAATTAGGAATTCTTGGTGTTCTTGAAAAGTTTGAAGAATTGGAAGCTAAATCAAGTAAGTAGCTTGTAAATCTTTATGGGTAATGTTTAATGAAGTTTTTATGATGCTAGTTAGAGGTTAAATGGCATATAATGGTGTTTTATGTATGATGAACGTGAGTGATGAATAGTTGATGTGAATGTCTTGCTTTTGTATATGTATGATGAGTAATAATTCATAAATTGTTTTAGAGATATTTTAGAGGTAGAATAATCATCATAATGGTGTTAGGATGAGCGCAGAAAATTGATAATGAATGGTATATACACATGTTCTGTTTTGAGTTAATGATTAAATATAGATCATGAATTGTTTGTCAATGATATTGAGTTGAAATGGAGTTGAGAATGAAGAGTAAATGAAGTAGAAAAGATGATCTTTGTACAAGTTGTGTTAGGTGTAAAATCTGAAAAATTGGAGATGAGTGCTAGAAAAAGTAGCAGTAACATGTTCACTGATTATGCTTCTATTTTTTAGCCATAACTTATTCTGCAGTTATCCAACTGAGATAATTCTTGATTTGGATTAAACTAGATACATATGGCTACATTTTTCATGAAGACATCGAATTTAAATTGTCTTTAAGAGTCTCAAAACTTGACATGAAATTGAGAATTATGTGCAGTAAAGTGGTGGATGAATGTATATGTTTGTGTTCTGTTTTGAGAGTATGAGAATATGTTCTATTTTGAGTGATTATAATCAAGTATGGAATATGAATTGTGTATAGATGATGTTGAGCTAAAATTAAGGTATACTTGAAGAAGTTATCAACTTGAAATGATAGAATTTTGGCAATGTAGTGTGTTGAAGTATGTTATATGGAGTGTTTTTACTGAATATGCATTCATATTTGGGCCATACCTTGATCTTAGCTTTCAATTGGTATAAAGTTTGTAAATTTTGGATATTGTAACTGAGAGATATGAATTGTAAACTTTGAGTCCATGATCATGCACTAACCAAAATTTTGAATGTGCTTAGTCCAAAGTATTTTGAGTATAACTTTCGGAATACTGAACCAAAGTGTATGATCTTGGTATCATTAGAAACTTAAGACATAGGAGAACAGTTTTCTAGAAGGAAGTGTGGACAAATTACTCCATCTTCTTAGTTAGAATAATCATGAAATGTTGACCCGAAAGTTTGTTTTTGGAAAAATCTGAAATGATCAATTGGGTTATGAAATTAGATTCAAAGTGTTTTATTGAGGTATAAACCTTAAGTACAAATGTCACGTAAGTGAGTTTTGATATTTGAATGTTATTGTGACGTGAATAATGGAAAGATACCCAGGATTATCATTGAACATGCATTGTGCATTTTCCATATACTTATATGTGCATAAATGAATACTTATACAATTGTGCAAAATTGTGGCATGTGTAAATGTATATTTCATGATATAGAGGAGCATATTGAGCGCCATCAACCAGATGTTGCCGGGACTTCGAGGCAATAGCTTCTGAAGCAATCTGTGAGTAACATAGACGATCTCACTCAATTAATTTTTTGTGTTTGATTATATTTTGAATTAGTTTATGAATGTGATTTGATTGTGTTGATTTCGGACAATGAAGGTCTAAGATTTGTGATGCATGAATATGATATTGAAATGCTACTTGTTTACGAATGTGACGAAATAAATGTTTTCTCAACGATTTTTGTTGAATTTTGGACTTAGGGTCCGATGATAAATGTGATTTGAATATGAATGTGAAATCATAAGATTGATTGAGAATATAAGAATGTGAAGCATCCATTACATGAATGCATGAAAGATAAAGGTAGTTGTGGCTAGAGTCGCCAGTGTAAAGAGCTTAAAGCTTAGATTGTGATCAAAGCCTCGGGCTCAGTTGTGAATATACTCGATATCCACTAAGGGATATGGGACATTATTTGATATAGCTTGGTATCCACTAAGGGATATGGGCTAGTAAAAGAGCACTCAATCACAGCGATAATAATAAAGGAAAGTGAGTCTCACGAATAATGCATATACATTTTAATACGTATGTTTGACTAATTAAATTATATTGTTGCCTTGTGCTAAATGAGAATGTGAAATGTGATACTTTATGCATATGCAAAGATGTGAATTATATGTTACATGTATTGATGTGATGCATGAATTGAGTGAACCATCAATGATGGTTACCTCATTAAGTTTGAAAAACTCACTAAAATTACACGTTGATTTTTCAGGACCGAGAGAGGACACTAGCTACTAAGAGATGCTACAAGAAGTATATACTTGTACTTTTGGAAGAAGATATGGCTCAAAGGTTGGTCAGTTGGGACTGAAGGATTAGTTAGACATTTTGTCTATTTCCTCTTACATGTAGCATATTTTGTATTAGGATATGATGATGTACATGTATGGATAATCAAAAGATACAATGTATTTTACATTCAGATTTATGGAATGAAATGAGGAAATTTGGTTTTAAATTATTGTGTCTTCTTGACGATGTCTTATAGGAGAATAAAGAATGATGATGCCATGTTTAAGTGAGATTCATAATTGCTCTAACATGCCATTATTATAGGGTATGTACTGGAATGTCCTTAGGGTGTTCCGTTTCTTACTTTATGGTAATGGGGTTGTTATAGATTGTGTCGTTCGAACTTTAAAATTTATAAGCTCTCAAATACAGTAAGCGCACAGGTTGGGATTATAGTATAAGAGGTGTCGATCCTACAAGGAGGAGGACTAATCTAATTCTATGTTATCTAAGGCCAACAATATATGAAACTCAAAATAAACAATGCAACGGAAAGTAATAACGGGAATTGAATTCAACCACTTAACTCAGAAATTAAACACAAAGGAATTAAAAATTGACCAATATGCAATCAACTCAGAAATCAACCTAAGGAATTTACCAATTTATGAGAAAGGGGATTTTACTTATCATTAATGCTAACCTAGTTGATTATATGTCAATGGTGTGTCGGTTCTAAACTGTCCTAGGGTTGATTACTCTCTCTTAAGTTATAACCATTAAATCCTAAATTATAAACCCTAATCAGATTATGGAATTCGCAAGCTCTCAATTCACAAATGATCCAAAATCTAATTAGATCTAAAGCACTCTAATAAACTATTGGAATATCACACGGGATCTCTCTCCACACAATTACCAATATGATTTATTACGGTTTCTATTAAATTGTGTAACTCTCATTAATCCGATTTAATCACTTTTTATTTGGTTCACCCTCTCATTTTATTACTGAATTATGCAATAACGAAATTAAATCACAGCATTTATCCAAATAACACAATCAACTAAATTATCATTAAATCAAAATAAAATCCCGAAAGAGAGTTTAGAACATCATCAATATTCCAAATTCTATCATCATACTATCCATCTTAATTCTATATATCAATAACATCAAAATGAAAAGGAAATACAACTTGGAATAGACGATGGAAGGCAGTGACGTTGGAAAACTTCCTGACGGCTTCGTCTTCCTCTTCTTCCTTTTCCTTCTTCTTTTTCTCTCTCTTGGTATTCTCACTTTAGGGTTTCAATGGTGGCTGCTTGGAAGCTCCCTCTTTCTTCTCTTTTTGTTCTTTAAATAGTCTTTTATGTTTTGGGTAACTCTAGGGCTTTTTTGGGGTCCGAAAGGTCCAAAAATTTCCTCGAAACATGAAGTTCATAAGTGTCTTTGCATCTGGCCACTGTCGTAGCTCACATTTGAGCCTTTTGTCATGATTGGGGCATGTAGGCCATGATCGTGGGTCATTCCTGGAGCTTCTGTCACGATCATGGCCTGATAAGCCACGATCTTGGGTCGTTGCTTTGGCCCGAATGTCTCCGAAACTCCTTTTTTCTTTGATGTTGACCTTGAAACACTAACAAACATATCAAGGTACCTTAAAAAAATAATATTTAAGCTCAAAAGCTTGTACTAACCCTTAAAACACTTAAAACATAAATAATTAACAAACTAACACAATTCTAACCTAAACATATACTAATGATTGAATCAACGACTAAACATATATCATATTATGCCTAAAACACGATGTAATTTACACTTATCAACATCCCCGCACTTAAACATTTCCTTGTCCTCAAGCAAACAAACGACAAACAACATAAAATCACAAAGCATATAATGCAATAATGAGACAATGGCTTCAACTTTATGAAATAAATTTAACTTTAAACACAATCATTTAAGTTATTCCAAATCACTAACATGTTAAATCGACATCTAGGAGCTCTGGACTAAATATACATATTATTCAAAACTTAAATGTCAAGTTTATTGACCCATTTCAATTGTACACACACATTAATAATTATTTGATCATTCAAACTTTGTAACTAATCCTAAGTATGTTTTCATGAAAAGTTAAGCTATTTACAAGTTCAGTAGGTTTTTATTAAAAAACTTTTTTTTTGGAAATAGACGTAGTCTTTTTACATGACGTCAAACATTGGTGATGAATGTCGATCCAGTTACTCGACTAAGTCATTTTTTTATTAAGTTGTTTGGTTGGAACGTCATTATAACCTTTTAACGTGAAGGCACACATTTGTGATGCGTGTCGATCTGATTACTCGGCTACATTACGTTCTCAACTAGCTACTAGCCCTATTCATAACCAAAGGCCAACGGAATAGTTATTTCTTTAAAATTTACAAACACATAATTTTTTATTTATTTAACGCCTGTCTTGTTGCTTTAGCTACTCGTTTTCATGAAAAAAAATACTAGCTAAGTTAGTTAAAAGACCTAAAATTATGAAAGAATGTGACAACTTATAGAGTGATAAACTAACACTAACTCATAATTAACTTGCATATTTTAGTCAAAGAACCCAGATCACTAATTTCACGAGCTAATGACTCTTCACAACCTAATAGATTATGTTCAAAATTAAATCAATTTTAATCCATCTAAGCTATCGATACA
>JAOTAX010000002.1:32053835-32066850 GCA_025629825.1 Erythroxylum guanchezii
CTCTGGCCAGAGTAAATTGAAATTTGGAAAAGTTGTTTTCAAATATCAATTATAAATCATTTACTAATTAGCAAGAATTAATATGATTGGATTATTTAGAGTAGATTTGATTTGAGTTTTTCTCCGAAAAGATCTGTGGATACCGTTAGAGGCTGGACAATTGAACGGCTCGTAGAATTGACAATTTTGGAGAAGCAAGATATTGTATTGGAAAATTGGAAAACGTTAGTTTTAATTTGTCAATTTCTTGTTTTATGTTTCAAATTTAATTCTGTTAAAGTTGATTCTGTGAAAAAATTTTATATTCATTCCGCTGCGCTTAGATTTGATCTTGCGTTTATTTTCCAACATATCTTGGCTCTGACATCATTTAGCTCGGGCCATCTTCTTCATTCTTCTAGAGTTCTCTACAAGGGTATTTGTAACTACCTTGGTGTTCAGGGAGATTGTATCGAGCACTTTCTTTAAGTCCGGTTCATCGGTATCTTGCTCCTCCTCGAACTCCTGATTAGTTGAGTCCTATTCTTCCTGCTAAGGCGGTGTTGTGCTCAAACTTGCCTGACTAGTCCTGATTTTCACATGAGTCTATTGGATGATGATGATGATGATGATTTAGAAAATCTGGCAGGTGGATTGTTAAACCACTACAGTCCACAGCATAATACTCAGCGATGGTGGAAACCAAGTACCCCATACCTAAATTGTTGCTCCTCTTATGTAGAGTTGCATTAATAGCGTTCAACATATGTGTGGAGGTGCACACTGGGATGCAGTGATCCTTGCACCACAATAGGGAAAGTTCCTTTGTTGAGCACTTGTTAGTTTGTGATTTATCAAAAACCATTTGACACATAAATTTGTGCACTAACAAGTCCTCATGGGTTCTTATAATGTTGTGGTGGACATTTTTAGTGTCAAATTGATCTAACCTAGTAAGCTTATTCCAATAGGGAGAAGCAAGAAAGTCATCATGCTGATCGATAATGGAATATTTAAGGAACCCACAAATATCACATATGATTTTGATGTTCAGCTTATAATTTTTTCCCCGCAACCTAAACCACATTTCTTTAAGGTTATTAGGTTCGTAATATAGGGAAGTACAGAATTCTAGAGTGAGCTCCTTGTAGATAGGATATTGGAAGTTATGAACTTCACCCACTGAATTCTTTCTGCTGAGTTCTCTACCTTATCTCGTAATTCTAGCCTATCAACTATATCAAAATCAAAATATTTCAGGACTACAATTTTTTTAGCTTGAGGGATTGGAAATGAATACCTTCCTCCTCTGTGTAGGTAGGGAAGGGTGCTCCGAAGTTTGTAGCCCTGTTCCTTTGCTCTCGTCCCGTGACTTGGGTTCATCCCAACGATTGATCGAGCTTTACTGACTGTTTAATACGCAACATACTAGCTAGCAAGTAGGTAGAAGTTGGAGGAGACTAGAAGTTGGAATTTGGTTAGAGAGAAGTGAGAGTGTTTGGAGGTTCTAAACTTAGAGAAATAAAGTTAAAATGAAAGTGAGTGAAAAAGTGAAATAAGAAATGAATATATAGGTGAATGGAGGTTAAAATGGTAAAAAATGAAATTGAATTTCGCATGTCTCTTTTTACACTACCACAGGCCACGATCATGGTCTAGCAATATTTCCACCAATTTCTGATTTATTTTCTTTTTTTTTGTCCTTCTATCATTCCCGAAATCACTTCTTAGCTCATTATAGCTCTTTCACCTCTCTTTTTGCTCACTTCCTCGATCATCTAATTCATATCGAAGTCTTATGCCTTCCTAATTTTATTTGGAAATGAAATAACCTAACTACAGAATTTAAACTATCTAAAAAGAAATCAAAGAAAATAACATGAAATTAATAATCTATAGGTTGCCTCCCATGCATTGCTTCTTTTAACTTCAGTAGCTCAACGCTCTTCTTGTGATCAAGGTGGTTTAAATGAATAGTGCAATGGTAGCGCAGTCATCGATCGTACCATTTACACATGAGATACCATGTCTTGGGTTCCACCTTCCTTCTGCTTCACTTTCTTTCGCTTTTTCCTCCATGATTGTTTCTTTCTAAACGCATTCCTAGGGTCCTCAATATCTTCCTATTGTCCTCAAGGTTTGGTTTTATCGATGTTAACTGCAGGTAACGGAGAATTATTAACTTTCTTCGATACAGTAAAGGTTATTTGGTTGCCTCCAACCCTCAGAGTTAGTTTACCCCCATCAATGTCAATTATTAAGCGAGCAGTAGCTATGAATGGTTGTCTAAGGACCTTAGGGGTTTCCACATCTTCTCCAATATCCAATATAACGAATTTTGTAGGGGAGATAAACATATAAATCTGCACTTGGATGTCTTTAATAATCCCCTTCGACTGATGAACTGTTATGTCCACCATCTTTACTAACATCTTTATTGGTCCTAACTCTCCTAACCCCAATTTTTGACCATAGGTATAGGGCATCTATTGATACTCACTCCCAAATTTGTGAATGCCCTTTCTATGTTGACTCCATTGATACTACAAGGAATGTAAAAATCCCCTGGGTCCTCTTTCTTTTGTGTTATGTTAGGGTTTTCTTTTGCTATGCAATCCTTAACCTTCTTCTTGACTAATTCCTTTAGCGTGAGCTTTGTTTGTAGATGCTCCGTTATGTACTTAACCTTGTTTAATTTAACCTCCTTATAATTCCTCGCTGTCCTACTTGAAATTGACTTCCGTTGAGCTAGAATAAGGTATGAAAATTCAGGTTGGGGTTCCTCAATTGGCTCTATCACGAGCTCGCTTAAAAGGAATTCCATAATTACTTGTCCTTCTCCCTTATCTTTGTAACACCCACATACCCCCTGGGAGGATATGCAAGTGTCACACAAAATAGAACGAAAACAATCCAAATCATACCAAACATTCCTTATATGCATTTCAGCAACTCAAGCAAACATACATTACATATCATTAAATGTTATTTTACAATTAGAACATTTCATACACATTGTGCTTAACAAAATACATGTCATAAATTCAAAAGCCAACCAATTTTAAGGTTATTACATACCATTAACATCAAAATACATGATATCTCATTACATTGAAATACAACTTAAAAACAAAATGAACATTTTCAGAACAAAACATATTCTTCTTAGCCATTGCAGTTATCTTTGCCCCCAGTCTCAAACCTTCTTATCAGAAACTACACAGAGCCAAAACCACCATGCTAAGCATATAACTTAGTGGGGAGTAACTAAACATAATGCATAATGGCGACTGTTTTTAACATTCGTCTAACATTCATATATACAGATTATTCTAAGCATTATGTACAGAGCATTCTTGCATTAGGACAAACTCATAAATATCATAACAGAATGTTCAAATATCAAAATTGAATATCAGAATAGAATATAATCTTTCTAGCTCAAGGTATGACTTATGTTAGAATATAACTTATTTTGTATCAGATCAGAGCTTATCTTTTATTAGAACAGACTTTGCTTATAACAAAACTGAACATGTATTAGAATACAAAATGAGTTAGACTGCTAATCTTTTTTACATAAGTGGGTAACGAGACCAAAACAAAAGATACCATGATTGGTATCATAAAACAGGAGAAACTTATGTCTTAGTAACAAGAGACTCTGTTGTTTCAAATATCAGGAGACACCGAAGTGTCGATATTAGGAGAAACCTTAATATCACAGGAGCAACTACATACCCTTCTAGGCATGCCTATTTACCAACGACTATGACTTAATAGTTTCACAACAAACCATGTCAGATTTCAGAATTTCATGTAAATGTTGTAGTGCATATCTTATGACCTTATTCATTTGATCAAACTTAACATGCCTTATAAATACAATCATATGCATTAAAGCATCAATAAATGTATTGATTCATCACACATAATGTATATTCACAAAATTAGAAAGCATTTCCAATACAATCCCAAATATCAAACTCCTAGGACATTTTATGGTCCGAAAATATCACAATATCACAATCACATAACAATGAAATAATATATAAGTATGAATTTATTTCCTTATCCCAATTTGAACACATTCATTCTCATTTGAACAAACTCAAAATACCTTATAAGCATAAACATAAGCATTTGCATTAATATATCAATATAACATTAAGTCATTACATAATAATATAACCACTCAAGTTCCCAAATTCACAAACATTCATAACTAACACATCACTTTTGTTATTTAAATCACATTAGTATTCATAAATAAACTTCATTCCTTTAACAACTTATAAGTTCCAAAATTAGATGCTTTGTTATCTAATAACATCTTCCTTAAGTTATTACTTCAATTAAAAAAATCCAAATCTTATTCAACCTTTAAATAACTTATTCCACAATAAACTAGGTTCATTTTCAAGCTTATTTAAGTCCATTTAAACCATTATTAAGTATGTTAACCTTATATAGTCCAATAATTGTCTAAAACCAACATTTTCAACTTCCTAAGTACTTACCACGACTATAGGAATGAACCTTATAAATCCCACGATTGTTGGTTGCATTAAGCATTATTTTGATTGTTGGTGAGATGACTATTGGGGTTGCAATAACATTTGTTTGAATTTATGTGGTTTATGCCATTGCAATTGTTGTTAATGAGCTTTTGAGGAAATATTCAAAGAGACTGAGATTAGATGTTGTAACCCCTTTGCTTCCTCTTAAAGGAAGTATATTCTTTGAAAAATGTGAAAAGGATGATTCTATTAATGCACCACTCCTGAAGTCTGATTTTGAGAGTGATGTGCCACATCTCCAGTATAAAGTGCCTAACTGGATGTGGTCTATCGATTTTGGAATGAGGAAGAAATGATGAATAATAGTTCTACCTCCCTCTATTTGCAATTATTTTTTTTCTAGACATTCCACTAACAGTTATGAGACGCCTGACAATTCCCATAGTTGAAGAGCAACATTGGTCGAAAAATTACGTTGATGCTAGTGCTTCATTGGCACCCATTTTTCTGGCGCTGTTGTGGAATACCCAATATGATACCAGTATAGTGACTGAGGAAATTGTATATTTTACTGGAGTTGCTTGAGGTGTTGTATTTGGTGTTACTGCATATCAGAACACTAGATTTGATGAACCACCGTGGAAGTTTCTACTGCTATGGGCTTTGGGTGGATTCTTTATGAGTATTGTGTGGTTCTACATTATTGCAAATGAGCTTGTTGCATTGCTTATGGCTCTAGGTGTCATTTTCCAAGTTAATCCTTCAATTCTTGGCTTAACTGTATTGGCTTGGGGAAACTCAATGGGTGATTTGGTGTCGAATATAGCACTGGCGATTAATGGTGGGGAGGGTGTGCAGATTGCCATATCTGGTTGCTATGCAGGTCCTATGTTTAACACACTCGCAGGCTTGGGAATCTCATTATTTCTTGGAGCTTGGTATAAAAGACCTGCACCATATCTTGTTCCCCAGGGTAATAGCCTGTTTTACACCATGGGATTTCTTGTTATAGGGCTCGTGTGGTCGCTCATCATCTTCAGGGTCAGCATATCCTTGGGCAAGGTATCGATGGCAGGGATGTATTGACATCTGGATTGGTTGATGAGGATTTGCTTTTGATATTTGTGTACATATATTAGTTGAATACATTTATGGTCATGTCCAGTTCATCCCCTTATTTTTTTATGTGATGAACTTCTTTTAAATTCTTGTACATCCTTAAGATAAATAAATGACAGAATTCATGCAGTCATTATGGTAAGTGCTTATGTCTCCAAACTCTATTTTCTTTTGCAAAAACAAAGATATCAATAGTGATTACGGTTTGACATCTAATCCAAGTTTGATAGTCATAATTTCTCAGTGCCATAATGATAATAAAAATAAAAATAACGAAATTAATTTTGTATAATAATTAATTTATAATAATAATAATAATAATAATAATAATAATAATAATAATAATAATAATAATAATAATAATAATAATAATAATAATAAGAACAACAACAATAACAGCAGCAGCAGCAACAACAACAACAACAAAAA
This sequence comes from Erythroxylum guanchezii, assembly GCA_025629825.1. NCBI lineage: Eukaryota > Viridiplantae > Streptophyta > Magnoliopsida > Malpighiales > Erythroxylaceae > Erythroxylum > Erythroxylum guanchezii. The sequence continues at coordinate 32,059,883 of JAOTAX010000002.1, forward strand.
TAAATAACAATAAGAATAATTAATAAGAATAAGAATAATAAAGTTAAGAATAATAATAATAATAATAATAATAATAATAATAATAACTACAACAACAACTATAATTATTATTATTATTGCATAATAAATAATAATAATAATAATAATAATAATAATAATAATAATAATAGTAATAGTAATAATAATAAAAAAATAGAAGAAGAAGAATAATTAATAATAATAAAGATTTTAATAATAAAAATAAGAATAAAAATAATTTATAAAATTAATAATAATAAGAATTGGAATAAGTAGAAAATTTGGCAAAGATAATTAATAATAATAATTAATAATGATAAGAATAATAAATTTAATAATAATAACAACAACAACAACAATAATAATAGTAATAATAATAACAAGGATATTTTGGTATTTTTGTTAGTTATTCCTTTGTCATTCCAAGTTTTTATTTTCAAACCAAACACAGGAATAGAAATTCTTTATCTACTCCATTCCTTGAACTAAACAAAGTAATATCTATTCTATTCTATTCCTTATCTTTTCTATTCCTAAGAATAACTATTTTAATCCTTATCTATTTCATTTTTTAAACCAAACAGGCCATAAGTGTTATGAAATAAATGTATAATCATTTAAGCACATATCAAATCCCATATCATCCCCATACCTCTAGAAAAACTAAAATCTCCAACCAACAAATCAAAAGAATCTTGGAAAAGATGGCAAGCACGTTAAGGAAAGACTGGTTAGGCCATCTTGATCAGGCATTTTAGGCATATCGAACAAATTTTGTAACTCCTATTAGGATTACCTGTTGGACCCCAAACTCTTTTTGGAAGTTAAAACTATTAAATGAGTAGAGATTAGAGAGTTTAATGAAGTAAAGTTGATATTTGAATGGCTATAAAATGATGTTGCATAGAGGAAGTGAATTTGGGACAATTTTAGAGTGAAGGTTATGCCGATTGTCCCGGAACAGGTACAATGTGGTTACGAGAAAAAGCATATTTGATTCCTTTGTCCATAACTTCATCATCTGACCTTCAAATGAAGTGATTCTTGAACCAATATATTACTAACACATTTTTCTATCTCTCCGTAAAGATTTATAGCTTTTGGTATTGAATTGAAAAAGATTGGTTGAATCAAAGTAAAGGTATCTGTTGGAAGACTATAAATTGGACATTTCTTAATCATTAAGAGCATAATTGGAAGAAGAAGTGTTGTCTTACTTTTAAATGAAGAAAAACGTGAATTGAGGGAGAGAAGAAGAGAATAATGAAAATGAGAAAGAAAGAGAAGGAGAGTTCGGTGGTCTGAGAGAAAAGAAGAGAGTTGAGCTAGGGTTTAATTTTCTTAGTCTTCAAGAGATATTTTGTAGTTGTTCAAGAAGAGAAAAAGGAAGATGAGGAAAAGAGTTTCCATTTGAGCTAAAGATCTCTTCATTTGGTGAAGAATCAAGGAAAGATCATTTTGAATCTTTTGAATTTTTGGAAGGATTTTTGTTCATGGAGTTTAGAAAATGCTTGGGTTTAAGTATTCTACAATCAATTTTAGTGATTTTGCATTGTGATATTTTCAATTGGATTCTTATTGAATGAGAACTGGTTTGTTTAGGAAACCAAGAGAATCCTATCCAAGAGCAAGAGGAAAGGTAACCTTGAATCGGATTTTTCCAATGATTTGGGTGGGTAATATATTTATAGTTGTTGTGTAATATGAGCTAATTGTCTTATGTGTGAATAGGTGATAAATTGTGAATTGTTGTGATGTGGAAAATGCATTATGATGTGTTTTATGTCATTCCTTGAAAGATGTATGACATTTTGACATAATTGAATTGTGATTTTGACCATGTTATGCCTTGAAATATGTCATGGCATTTTGTATAAATGAAAAGAAAGGAAAGAGCATGAAAAGTATGAAATTATGATGAAATGATTTGAGCACGAATATATATGCTTTTGTTTGGGTAAGAGTAGAACCATTCTATTTGTCACATGCACGTTGACAAGAGCCTTCTTCCGACTACCCGCTTGTGGCATATAAGCTCCAAAAATGGACTTATTTTGTTCATGGTTTAAACTTCGGTTTCTTCATTCTGTTTCTATGGAACCCTCGAGCCATTTGTTTGTGCATTTGCAATGTGATTTGCCAATTATGATGCATAATTAAGTGTTATGTTTTGATGGATGAATCCTCGTGATATGTTCTATGTGACGATATTGTGAATTATGAATTTTGAGCTAGAATTGCTAGATTAAATGGGGTATATATATATTTGCTTAAATTGTATGGTTCATTGCAAATGTCTATAAATGTATAAGCCACTGAGCTTCGCAGCTCACCTCATTACCTTCTACTCCACAGGTGAAAAAAAAGCAGATCAGCATTGATCCTTGCAAAGTTTGGCAAACACTAAGAAAAGAGACTTTTGTAATTAAGTTAGTTCAGAAACTTTTGGTATTTAAAATCATGTTAAACATAAGCGTTAAATTGTATCATGTGCATTTTGTATTTTGTAATAAGCCAATGGTGTGGCTTTTGATATGTAAACAAAGTTTTCAAACTCTTTTGCTTTAGTAACAAAATTATAAATTGAAGTAGTTCGGTTGTGTATGATCATAATTGACTTCTTTGTTAAAATGGTTGTGTTGAACGAATTGTATGTATGTATATTTGTGTTGAATGTTGGTGGTCTAGATTTGGTTCGAAGGTTTTGCTGCGGCGAAGTCTGGAGTACGTCACGACGAACCCGCCAACGTTGACACTGAAATTCTCACCAGTTGAGTGATTTTAACGTGTCTCTCGCACGACCCTTCCTGATTGCCCCAAATGGGCGCCCCGAGATTGGGAACGAAGCCCAACCCCAACATGGTTGGCATTAGAGAAGGATTTGGACTCCAGAAATACGGGGCAATGAAGCTCACGGTTTATGACTCTGAATGTTGGGCTCTGAAATCGGGGTTGAATATTGGACTCCGAAAACAGGGTCTAACATTAACCCATATCAGTTAGTGTTCGAGAAGGCATGTCGCTTACTGGTGGAATTGGAGTATAAAGATTATTGGGAAAATAAGACTACAAATATGAGTTTAGATGAAGCAAAGGGCCAAAGAGTGTTGCAGATTTCAGAGCTTGATGAGCTCCGAAATGAAGCTTGTGAAAGTTCAAAGATTTACAAAGATAAAACTAAGGCTATGCACGACAGAATGATCCTTTGAAGAACTTTCGAGCCTGGAATGCAAGTCTTGTTGTTCAATTCAAGGATGAGATTATTCCTTAGAAAATTAAACTCTTGGTGGAGTAGATCCTTTCAAATCATCCAAGTCTTTCCATACGGGGTGGCATAGTTATTGAGCTTAAAGACAAATGAAACATTTAAGGTTAACGCACAAAGACTGAAACCTTAGTTGGAGGAATTTCGATGAGTCAAATTCATTAAAAGTATCCTCATTCTGATGCTTGATACGACCAAGTCCAGGTAATACGATGTTAAAGAAGCACTTAATGGGAGGTAACCCATTGATTTGCAATTCTTTTTATTATTTTGTTTGAACAATTTTAATTTTAGTTTCATTTTTTTAGTTGAATAAATTTTTGAGTAAATTTGATTTAGAGTAGGTGCTTTGGTTTGTTAATTGTTTTTTTTATGAGAAGTAGGCACAACTAAAGGAAAAGAAAGCTTTATTGTATTTGACAGAGGCAAACATAGGGAGTTGTCTTGGTTGTGTCTTAATATAGATTGGTCATGCCCCTACCCACCTTGGTTGTGGTTCATCAATTCAAAGCTTGTAAACTTGGTTGTCCTATTAATACGGTGTACCTCACAAAAACTCTATGCCAACTTTGCCCCACCTTTGTGTGTTTGTGGTAAGACAATTGGAAGTAAGGCTTTGTTTTGAACTATGCAACAATAGCATTTTGCTTGTTTATTTGAGTATTTATATTAATTTTAGTACTAAGTTGTTCATATTTTTAGGTCTAATTCACTCACTTAGAGCAAAAAAAGAATGAATTTAGACAAGTTTGAAGCAATTTAGAGTTGTTTGATTGAACTATAGAGTGCATAACAGTGTACATGGTCATGTTGATAAGTAGCACATGAGATAAGATTGAGTGACACAAGAGAAAGGAGGCAAGAAAATGTAAGGAGAAACCCTGGAGCGACAGAAAGGAAGGGGGAAAGCCGAGGAGACCATTTGGAATGGATTTTTATCAATCTAAAGTCAAGTTTTTGAAGATTTTAGGAAATATTTGTAATTTTTTTTCCAAATCTTAAATATACATATTTCAAAATTGATGTGAAAAATAATCCAATCACCCTTTCAACTTGTTTTGTCTTCTTGTAGCCACTTAAGGATAACTTCAAACTTAGGATCTGTTCGACTGATAACGGGTAGGTCTCTAACAAGCTTTTTGATTTTTAATTGCAAGTTGTTATATAGTTTGGACATGAATAAAATATGGATGTTTTAATTGAAACGAAACTACGAATAGCATAAGTTACTTTTATTTATTGCTTGTTATCGTTGATTGGTTCTTGATGACAAAAGGAATAGAAAACTGGCCTTCAAGGTAGTGTTGGCACATGCAACTCTAACATTTATTTGTCTAACCAATTTTCTTTGCAATCTTCCTTTTTTAATACTTGTCAAAGCTTAGATGATGTTGAAAGGTAACCAAAGTATTAATCTAAAAGCCACTAGTTCTTTTTTTCAATTTTAAAGTTAATGTCAATCAAATGTACGAGGCATTAATAAAAAAAGGTAAGCCGTGTTGTTCCAGTCAACCTCTACTTTTATACAGAGAATTGGCAAGATTACACAGCTGGGATATGACTAATAGCAGATAGTAGCGGAGTTCAGATTTTTAAATGGTGATCTGAATATTCATCTTTATAGTAATCTTTAAACAGAGACCAATGAGTTGACTTTTATTGTGAAATAAGATATATTAGCAAGATTTAATTCTCTTGGATGTTATCTCAACACAAGCAGAGAATTCATGAGCTCTTCCTGTTTCCTGTTTCGTTAGAACTGGAAGGGATGACGAAATTCCTTTTGGATCGTATAGAATTCTTGTTGTCATTTTTTATGTTGTTATCTAGGACTTGCTTTGCTGATTCTAACGAGGTTGTTGGTCTGCAGTGTTCCGCTTCTAATAACGCCATCACGAATAGTGAATACCAATCAAATATGAACAACCTGTTGAGTTCTCTTGCAGAAAATGCAAGTCCTAGCAATGGATTCAGCAAAGCAACCTCTGGGAAAGGTAATAGCAAGATTTATGGCCTTACACAATGCAGAGGTGACGTTTCGAGCATGAACTGCATAAATTGTATAAGGAACTCCACTGCGGTTCATGATTGCTCAAGCAGCGAAAATGTCACCGTTTGGCAGAAGTGGTGTTTAGTACGATACGCAAATGTTAGTTTTGCTGGCACATTGGACAGGTCTGCAATGGCCACAGCCAATGAAACGGATTATGATGATCCTGATTTGGTTTCAAAAGGACTCGACTTCATGCAGCAGCTTGCTTCTACTACCCCAGATCAGCCTTTCATGTTTCAAACTGCTGAGTTGGATGCTGGACAGAACAGGACGAGGTATGGCATGGCTCAATGCACTAGGGATATCAGCAGGAATGACTGTGGAAAGTGCTTGGAGGATGAACTAGTGACTTTTAGAACCACCATTGGGAACAAGAAAGGATGGGAGATTTATGGCTCCAGTTGTAGCATGTGGTATCATGATTTCAGATTTTATTTCAACTACTCTATCCCTAGAAATGAAGGTTTGTGATTAATTCATATTTCTTTGCAACTATATCGGCTGGTTTTCATTTTCACCATAGTTTGTCTTATTTGACAAGCAGGTTCCACCAGATTATCCTTACATAAAGTTGCAACTGGTGCAATAGTCTCACTGTTGATGTTTCTGATACAATCCTAGTTATTGAACGGCTAAATGAAGGAAGAGGGCATTCGTGAGTTTTGTATTTATTTATTGTCTAGTGAAAGGAAATTGTTCATGTTTAATTTTTTTTTGGCAAAAAGTAAAAACATAGCTGCAGCTCAGGTCAACTTGTGGGTGTGAAGTTTACTTATTTCATCAATAATTAAATCAAGTTAAGCCTTATGTATCGCATTCTATGACTAATTTCCTCCCGAAATTGGTTGTGTCTAATAACTATATCAAATATGTATAACAGCTCATTAAGCAAATGAAAATGAAAGATTGGTGTGTTATTTGAAGGCAAACATGGAGGTTGGAGGACGAAGTACAATTTTTTTTTTTTTTAAAACATAATGGGTAAGGTCAAACGTGAAGATGAGAGAGTCTTGTACGAATCAGAAAGGAGGAGGGATGTATGAATTTTGAATCAGGCATTCTTATTAACATTTTAATTAAGAGAAGTGAGCTGTTGTCATCATACATGAAGTTCAGCACCGAATAAACATACCATCTTCTATTATTGCTTCTAAATCTTCGTATTCTTTTTCTTCTCCACTTGGTATACTGGCATTAATTCAACTGGTGTCCTAACTTGGCCCAGAAGCTTCTAAAGAATTCGCACTTTTTTTTGGCAGAAAGACAATGTTGGTATTCTTTTCCTTTTTGACTTCACATACTTTATCTTAATACCACAAATTAGTGTATTTGAAAGAAAATAGGCATCTTCTAGTTTTTAAGCTACAATTTTTTTCATAAGATTTTCTTAAGGATATGAAATTAATAACTAAAAAGAAAAAATTGACATTTTATCGGATGAGCAATTGAAAATATCATTTATTTAAATAAATAATTACATTAGAGTATAGAGAGAAAATTTTACAATTTTACATGTATATACTTTGACTAGATGATTTATACTTTAAATAAGTACTTGTTGGACCCCGAACCTTCGGTGAAAATTAGAAATATTAAAATGAATTTAAATGAGAAAGAAATTGGTGAGAAAAT
>JAOTAX010000002.1:32074460-32100298 GCA_025629825.1 Erythroxylum guanchezii
GCTTAATTAAACTCTAATCAAGCAAATCTAACTACAAAGCAATAAACCCTAACTCAGAAGTTCATAACAATGTAGTTTAATGTGACAATGTAAACTACTAATCCAAACCACACATGGAATGTTCAACATTTGATTAAACTATAATTAAGTAGCTTCACTACAAGTTACAAATCCTAGACTTAGGCATTCATAAACCATAGCTAAACTACGGATTAAGCTACTCCCCTTTGAAGCTCGGTAAACTCCAGTCGTCGCTACATCTTCGAGAGAAAATATTTGCCTAACCACCCATTGCAACCGGAAACTTCACAACTTGTGGCGAATCCAAGCTACCCATGGTGGAAGTTGGCGATGCAAATGGAAAAGAAAGCCTATATGAAAATTCTCCCCAGGGAACCCTGGGTGGTGAGGTGTCGGGTGACTTTGTGCTCTCCTCGGTCTCCGAATGTGTCGTGTGTCTCTATATATTCGATATGCTCCCCCTTTATGACCTAATTAGGCAAGTTTATAAGGGATGGTAACAGGTCAGGTCGGCACAGTGAGGGAATTGGAGTCCGGATATCCGTCTGCACGTCGCAACGAGTTAATTAATGGACGTCGCGACGTGCTGTTCTTGCTTGCTCGCCGCGGCGGGTTAATTAATGGACGTCACGACGTTCTCTCGTGTGTTGATGCGCCGCGACGTGTCTTCTTCTGGATGCGCTGCGACGTGCTTGAAGGGCTCACGTCTTGTTGACTTTCTGATATTTTTGACTCCTTTTTCTCCTACAATACAAAATAACAATTTGCAGTATCAATTGTCCTTAGAAAAATTATACTGCAGTTAATGTCAATTTGCAACAATTTTACTAACAAATTGCAAATAATATGAGCTCACTATAAGGAACTAATTTAAGCACAAGAATTACAAATTAGAAGTCAAAAAGTGCATTAACAGTTATGAAAGTGCAGGCAATTTATAAGATAAACTTAGGCTCAATCAGCGGGTCAGGTCGAAACAGTGAGAGAATTTTTCAATTTTAGTCCGAGTACCCGACTGTTCGCCGTGGCGACTTGCAAGATGCGTCGTAACGTACACTTTCTGGGTCACTCGCCATAGCGAAATAATTAATTTACGCCACGGTGAGCTTTTCCTTCATGGTGCACCGTGGCGGGATAATTAATTTACGTAGCGGCGAGCTTTCTTCATGGTGCGCCATGACGGACGTCCTGGACTTCACGTCCTCATGTTGACTGCTTTGACTCATTTTTACTCCTTTTTCCTTGAGGCTCCTACAATCAAAAATAGCAATTTGCAGTATTAATTGTCCTCAGAAGAATTTATAATGCAATTAATGTCAATTTGTAACAATTTTTACTATCAAATTGCATAAAATATAAGTACACACTCAAGCACTAATTTAAACACAAAATCAAGAATTAAGAGTTAAAAAGTATATTTAAAACTATGAAAGTGTTGCCAATTTATATCATAAACTTAGGCTCAATCAAGTTCCCCCACACTTAGACCTTTGTACTCCTAGACAAAGTTTATAAGAGTCAAAAAAACACAAGTGTAAAAGAAAAATCCGACCATGCTCAAAGCAATAATAGGAAATTGGCAAAAATCACTTTCTCATAAATTAATCAAAGCAGACTGAAAGAGTGCTAAGAAAATAAACACTAAAAGAATTTAATCGAAGAGATTGGACAAAAGAGATGTCACTCAAGGTAAAGTGTTTGCTCTCATCTCACTTATGTTTAGGGATATTGTCACTCTAAATCTACTTAATCCATTCTCTACCATAAGCTTGTAATAGTCTTATTTCTCCACTGCAAGAACTATAATTTTGAAATTCAAGAGGACTTTTTAGGGTTGTAATGTACGGAAGGCTAGATGAAATGGATGGAATGAATAAAGAAAGAAATAGTATGAATATATGCACTACAATTATGAAATCGATGTCAACAATTAAACAAATATTGACACTTTTTTTTCATACATACATACATATATATATATATATATATATATATATATAATTGAAACTGCTTGTAGTATTCCTTTTCTTTCTTTTCTTTTTCTTTTCTACTTTTTTCTGTTCCTTTTTGGAACACACAATTTTTTTTTTGACTAGAAGAAAATGTAAATTAAACTATTGACACCATGTAAGGATGCGTGCAAGTGCTCATAAATAATGGCTCAAGGGGCTAGCAAGGGATGAGTGTTTGTGGGACTATGTTGGGTAAAAGGGTGTAGAAAGAATGCCTCTATCGTATCACAAAATTCTAGTCCATAAAACTTTGATTAAGAATTGAAACAAGTTCTAGAGAGATATGAAATAAGCAGATACACACAAAGATTAAAGAAAAATAAGGCCCAAATAGCCTTCCAATAAGGGTAATATCCCAATGAACAATCTCAAGTCTCAAAAACTTAAAGTGCTACTTTGCTAGCATGCCTTCATTTACTTTGTATTGAAAACATCGAAAGTAAAATTAGCCAATACCGACTATCATTAAAAGAATGGGAGGTATTTTCATAAACTCAAGTATCACTTTGAAAATTATAAATTCTTTGAGAAATAAGAGTTACAAGAGACGAGTGTGGAAGAAGTTTAAATTGAGACAAATTTTCAACAAAAATCATTCTTGCATAGGGTGTGACGCCACGGCGAAAACAACGTGCACTGCAGCCACCTTCCAGTTTACCATTGTTGCCGCGGCAAACTTTAAGTTGCGTCGCAGTGAAAAACAAGTTCATGGCCCCGACGAAAGGTCTGTCGCTACAGTGAAAAACAGCAGAACTGAAATTCACAATCACCAAGTTTAAAAATTTGTAACATTATGCAAGATTGACTAACACAAACATATAAATTGTCAATTTGGATGCAACAAGAGTAACAAAATGGGAAAAGCTCCCCCACACTTAATCAACACATTGTCCTCAATGAAAACGAAGCAAAACTAGAGAAAGCATAAGAGTAACAGGGCAAAAAGAGATATAGGGAACATTATTGAAAGGTAAAACTACTAAAGAAAGTAAAAACACAGCTATCTTCCTACTAGGAGGATTGCTCCCCCACACTTGTTTAGGAAAGCAAGACATGAAATATTGTATCACTAGTCACAAACTTAGAGTAAATAAACAAGTGAGGGAGAGAAAGAACCTGATATTCATGGAGGCTTTTGGTTCCCATGGTAGAGCTTTAGTAAATGGCCATTGACATTGAGTTTGGCTCCGGTTTCTTAATGTAGAAGTTCGACCATACCAAAGCTTTGCACTTTAGTTACCATATATGGCCTATCTCAACGAGTATTGAATTTTCCATGTTTAAAAGTGAAACGAGCCTTATATAACAGGACCTTGTCTCCTTCCTCGAAATTCTTTTTTTGAAGAATCTTGTCATGCATCAGCTTTGTCTTCTCCTTGTAAAGGCAAGAGTGTTCACATGCCTTGAGCCTTAACTCCTCCAGTTCTTGCAGTTGGAGTTTCCTCTCCATACCAGAAGATTCCAAGTCTATGTTGCATTGTTTAACAGCCCAATAAGCTTTATGCTCCAACTCTACAGGCAAATGACAGGCTTTTCTGTAGATTAATTGGTAGGGGGACATGCCTATTGGGGACTTATAAGCAGTGCGATAGGCCTATAGTGCTTCTTCTAGGTGTAGGCTCCAATCCTTTTTGGATGGCTTGACTATTTTCTCCAGAATGTGCTTTACCTCTCTATTTGAAATTTCAGCTTAGCCATTGGTTTGTGGGTGGTAAGCAGTGGAGACTTTATGAGTGACTCCAAACTTGGAAAATAAGTTACCAATGACTCTATTGAAAAAATGGGTCCCTTGATCACTAACCACAACTTTAGGAATCCCGAATCGACAAAAGATATTTGACGTAAGGAATTTAGACACTGCTTGTGCGTCGTCTTTTCTAATAGGGACAACCTCTATCCATTTGGATACATAATCAACAGCTAAGAGGATATACACAAGGCCAAAAGATGGGGGAAAGGGACCCATGAAATTAATTTCCCAATCATCAAAGATTTCACAAAATAAGAGTGGTTATTGTGGCATTTCATGTCGTTTTCCTAATCCTCCAAAATGTTGACACTTATCACATGATTGACAAAAATTAAATAAATCCTTAAAAAGGGTAGTCAATAAAAACCATAATCCAGAATTTTTCGAGATGTCCTCCTAGCACTAAAATGCCCCCCACAAACCATTGAATGACAAGCTAAAATTATAGCATCAAATTCCTCATTAGGAACACATTTTTGGATTACCTGGTCACTACACAACCTCCAAAGATGAGGTTTGTCCTAGATATAATGTCGAGCTTCGCTTTTTAATTTTTGAACCTGTGCTTGAGACATAAAAGGAGGAGTTACTCTAGTCATAAGGTAATTGAAAATATGTGCATACCAGGGTTCTTTGAAAACTAAGGCGTATAGAACTGAATCAGGAAAAGAATCGCAAGTCAGTTCAGAAGAGTCTACTCCCTGTGTGTCTTTTGGTAGCCTACTCAAATAGTCAGCTATGTGATTTGTCACGCCAGCTCGATCCTTTATCTCAGTATCAAACTCTTAGAGAAGCAATGTCCTCCGTATCAACCTACGCTTCGACTGTGGTTTCTTTAGGAGATACCGAATAGTTGCATGATTAGTAAAAATGATTACACGTGAATTTAGCAAATATTATCTAAATTTTTCAAAAGCAAAGACCACTAAAAACAGCTCTTTCTCAGTTGTTGTATAGTTGGTTTGAGCTAGATCTAGTGTTTTCGAGGCATAAGAGATGACTCTTGCCAATTTCTCCTCTCAATGGCCCAACATGGCCCCTACAGCACAATTAGAAGTGTTACATGAAAGTTCAAAAGGTAAGTTCCAATCAGGAGCAACTAAAATAGATGGAGAAATGAGTTTTGATTTTAATGTGTCAAAAGCATTTTTGCAAGAATCATTAAACTCAAAATTTTCATCTTTTTTTAAAATCTTGGAAAGAGGTAATGCAATTTTGCTAAAATCTTTTATGAACCGCCTATAAAATCCTGTATGACCTAAGAATGATCTGATATCTCGAACACAAGTAGGATAAGGCAAAGAAGATATGACCTCAATTTTAGCTTTATCAACTTCAATCCCCTTCTTGGAAATTAAATGACCTAACACTATACCTTCATTAACCATGAAATGGCATTTTTCAAAGTTCAAAATCAGGTTTTTTTCAATACATCTTTTTAAAACTTTTGCAAGGCTGAAGAGACAAGTATCAAAAGAATCACCATAAACCGTGAAATCATCCACGAAAACTTCCATGCATTCTAATAAAAATTCACAGAAAACAGCCATCACACAACGCTGAAAAGTCCCTGGAGCATGACATAAACCAAAAGGCGTCCTTCAGTATGCAAAGGTGCCAAAAGGACATGTAAAGGTGGTTTTATCTTGGTCCTTCGGTGCAATAGGTACTTGAAAGTACCCAGAGAAACCATCTAGAAAATAGTAATGCGATTTTCCAGCGAGCCTTTCAAGCATTTGGTCAATAAAAGGAAAAGGGAAATGGTCTTTTCGTGTGACATTGTTTAACTTTCTATAATCTATATATAATCTACACGAATTCTGCACTCTGGTCGGAATAAGCTCATCCCTATCATTTTTGACCACCATGATCCCACTCTTTTTTGGCACTACGTGTATTGGACTAACCCACTCACTATCGAAAATAGGATATATTATCCTAGCACTCAACAATTTGGTAATTTCCTTTTTAACTACGTCTAAGATAAGTGGGTTTAGTCTTCGCTGAGGTTGCCTTACCGACTTGGAACTCTCATTCAATAATATCCTATGTGTCTAAATAGCAGGGCAAATCCCAGGTATGTCTGCTAAAGTCCATCCTATGGCCCTCTTATGTTCCCTCAAAGCATTTAGGAGCTTCTTTTCCTCAGCATTAGACAAAGTATTGGCAATTATGATAGGTAATCGCTCATCAGATTCAAGAAAGGCATACTTTAATGTAGTGGGTAAAGGTTTTAATTCAAGCACAGGTGGTTACAAAATAGAAGGAATCAATTTATGAAGTTCAAGAGAGAAGAGATCACTCCCTTTTTCTTCCAACATGGAGTCCGATTCCTGGCGATCCAGCATGGAAACAACCTGAGATGAACTTTCTTGTTGTTCTTCAATTACACATTGGTAATAAGGTACAGTTCCTTCAGCTATTCCCACATCAACGTCAGTTTTTGTGAAGTCTGAAGAACCTGAAATATTAACAGGAGACCTTTCCCCAAGTTCAAGTGAATATAAATTAGGATCAAAGGAATTCTCTTGCAAGTCAATTTCAGGGCATGCATCATCAAAGACAACATCAAACATATTAACTTCTAGAAGTGAATAGTCCTCATGGGGGTGCTTCATAGCTTCATACATGTTGAAGCTTACCTATTGATCACCTACCTCCATGGTGATCTTACCTTCTTTCATACTAATCATGGTACTAGCTGTCCGCAAGAAAGATTGCCCGACAATTAAAGAAGTATCTTGTACAACTTCAGAAGACATATCAAGTATATAAAAATCAGCAGGAAATACCAAACCTTTTTACCTGGACTAGGATGTCTTCAATAATGCCTACTAGATGCGTAAATGATCTATCAGCCAATTGAAAGACAACAGATGTGGGTTTCAAACTCTTTACTCCTAAGGAAAGATAGACAGATTTTGGCATCACATTAATAGCGGTCCCTAGATCTAACAAAGCTCTTCCTATAGTTACCTTCCCTATAGTGCATGGAATGGTGAAAGATCTGGGGTCTTGACATTTCACAGGTATTTGAGGTTTAAACAGGGCGGACACATTCAAACTCACTTGGACTCTCTCATTAGGCCTAAACTTTCTCTTGTTTGTGCACAAGTCCTTAAAGTATTTAGCATAAGCTGGGACTCTTTTCACTAAATCAAGTAAGGGAACATTTACCTCGACTTTTCCAAACAAATCAATGATTTCCTTTTCATGCTCAATTTCAGTCATATGTTTTCTCATTAAGTATGAATTTGGAAAAGGAAGGTCTTGAAGATTTACCTCTTTACCTTTGGCTTCATGCTTGCTTGATTCCTTATGCTCAGCTTTGTCCTTAAAACTTTCTGAAGTAGCTCCTTTGTCCTTGGATGCAGACTTCCTCTCTTTCAATAAAGTCTCTTCCTTGACACTCTCAGATTTCTTGGTTCTTTCCTTAGGTAGAGTTGCCTTTTCATTTTCAATTTCCTCATCAAGAGCTTCCTCTTCTCGAGTATCAAACCTCACTTGTTTCCCTCTTCGAAGAGTAATTGCGTTGAGGCTTTTTGGATTCATCACAGTGTTGGAAGGAATTGTTCCACTGATTCTTGCTTGATTCTCACATATGATGTTGGACAACAGAGTGACATATGAGTTGATATTTTCTACTTTGGTCTCCCATTGTTTCATTCTTTTCTCCAAAGCATTGAACCGAGTAGCAGTTTTCGAAGAATCCTACTAAATGAGATTTGCTATGGCATTGAATTGATTAGCGTTAGAATTCCTCTCTTCATCAAAGTCATCATGTTGTGAAGTAATTGATTAGTGTCCTCTTTGGTCGGGACCATCAGAGCTTGTTGTTGGATGGGGAACTAATTGGAAGTTCCAGCTCCTCCTCCTTGTTGAAATCTATTCGAAACTCTGCCCTCTTCATTTCTCTAACAGAATCTAGGATTAGCCTACCATCCTTCATTATAAGTGTTGAAGTATGGATCCCACTTTTGAATTGTCCTTCCTGGATACACTGCTGACACCTTTTCATATCGTCCTAGGCATACACTCGATATGTGCATAACCAAACCACAAGTATCACAACTGGGTGCGGTAAGATCCATTGAAGATGACGGGCGATGCACATTCAGTTTCTTCAATTCGGCAGTGATGAAAGATAGTTGCGATGTTATCCTATTTTTCAGTGAGTCCACCTTCGATTCCAGACTTTCCATTCTTTTAGCTTGAGCTGTTGAAGCTCCTAGTTCATGCACTCCTCTGGAATCTTTCCCACTATACTGTTGATGATTCAGAGCCATTTTCTTTATCAAGTCCCATGCTTCCGAAGCCATAAGATCAATTAAAGATCCTCCAAATGTCGCGGCCAGAATACCTTTCTCTTGACTCTTCAACCCATCATAAAAGTATTGCACTAATTGCTCATCAGGAATTTGGTGATGGGGGCATCTTGATAGTAGGTCTTGGAAGCGATTCCAATAATCATAAAGAGACTCATCATATTCTTGCCTTGCTAAATAAATCTCCTTCCTCATTGATGAAGTCCTGGAAGTTGGAAAATACTTCTCCAAGAAAGCCTTCCTCAAATTGGTCCAGCTATGATAGGCATTCGTCACATGCCTTAGGAGGCTCATGTACCACTCCCGTGCCTTTCCTTTTAGGGATAAATGAAAAACCTTCCAGAGAACTTGGTCTAATGACGCTCCCACTGGCTTCATACTCTGACAGATCATAGACAATGATTGTAGGTGCATGTATGGATCCTCTCCTGCCAAACCATGGAATTTAGGAAGGGAATTAATCAGTAAGCCTTTTACTTCAAAATTAACGTCAAAATTAGGGCAAAGCAGCAGTAAATGGATCATAGTTCACGTCAAAAGTTGTCGCTTCCCTAATAGTTCTACGTCTTTGATTCCCATTGTTCTCTCCTACTCTCTCATGCTCACCATTTCCTCCATTATCACCATTTCTAGGTTGGTTTGTAGGAAACTTAGGATTTTGCATAAAAATGGGATGCTCAGCCATGTTCTCTCTTTTTCCTGATTCACTCTCACTAGTTGGCTAACTTGATTCCTCATCTTGAACTACCGTACTTCTCTCTTGTTCTTTCCTCTCTTTCCTAATTTTTCTTAAATGTCTCTCGATTTTAGGTTGGAAAGGAACAAGTCTAGCTTTCTGGGGCATGCACAAGAACAATTCAAATGAAAGTAATTGTAACAAAATTTACTCATAATCACACAAAATCAAATAAAAAGTGAAATGTGAAGGATGCGAGTGTATAGAGTGTAGATGTATGTATGAAGATGTGTATGCGTGGAAAATTGCTAAGTATGGTAAATCAAAGTATGAAAGTATGCTTTGTTTGTATTTTCTAAATGTGTGCTTATGCGAAGAAAAATTAAAATCTATACTATGGACAAGTACGAAAATTAAATTATCCAAAATGCAATGTAAAAGAAAGGGTTCCTATTATCAACGACAAACAAAGATGACAATGGCTAACCTAAAGAAAACCAATTTCTTGGTTCCCCAACAACGACGCCATTTTGATTGGCTATTTCATTTAATCTTAAGATTAATCCCTTGAAAACCGAATCAAAAATTTAATTCCAATGATTGCAATATAGGATGCAACCTTGGGTTGTCTTACTTAATCGAAACCTAGCGAAAAAGGTCTATGCTAGCCTAATTATCAAAAATACAAACAAAGTTGATAAAAAAGGGGGTTTGGATCATTAGTAGGATTTAAGAAAATTTAACTAAATGAAAGAAAAATGTATAAGAAGGTATTTTTGGATTTTTGGGAAAATGAAAGTGAAAACTCAAACAATAATCGAATATGACAAAGTCCTCTTGAAATCAAGCTTTGACTATTCTGGTTCAAAACAAATCTTTCGAGAGTGAAATTCACTAAGTTTTCGAATATTAAAGAACTCTTTAAGTCTACGATTTTAATCAATGAATTCCATTTCTTAAAACCTTGTTAAATGCATCTTAGTGTGTGAAATGGACAAGTTAATGCAAGTGGTCAATTTGGATCAAGTATAATCTCAATATGAAACACAACTAGGCAGATAAAAGAAGATTAACACAATCACCAAAAAGACATATATGAAACTTTATATATTAAGCATCGAAGTTCTACATATAAGCAAATCTATAACACAAGACATTGTTCAACACTTGATTAAACTCTAATCAAGCTAATTTAACTACACGGCCATAAACCCTAACTCAGAAATTTACAACTATGCAGTTAAACTTGACAATGTAGAATAACTCCCCTTCGACGCTGGGTGAACTCAAGCCATCACTACATCTTCAAGAGGAAATGGTGGTTTAGTTGTGCATGACTTCGAAAATCTTTACAACCGCAAGAGCTCCGATGTCACCCATAGTAGCGGTAGCGACAGTCGGTGAAGTTAACAATGTAAGTGATCGGATGTGATGGATGAAGGTCGAGGGTGAGAGGGAATGATCATTTAGTGTCGGCCGAGATGTCTCTCCACTTGCTGCCGAAAAGAATTCTCCTCGTATAACCTAATTTGGCATGATTTTAAATGATGGTGCGGGTCGCGTCGGAATAGTGAGAGAATTTTCCAATTTTAGTTCGGGTGCCTGGCTGTTCGCTGCGGCGACTTGCAAGATGCGCCGCAGCGTACACTTCTGGATCATTCGCCACGACAAAAAGAATTAATTTACGCCGCGGCGAGCTTTTCCTTCATGGTGCACCGCGGCGGGATAATTAATTTACATCGCGACGAGCTTTCTTCATGGTGCACTTCGACGGACGTCCTGGACCTCACGTTCTCATATTGACTCCTTTTTACTCCTTTTTTCTTGAGGCTCATATAATCAAAAATAGCAATTTGCATTATCAATTGTCTTCAGAAGAATTTATAATGCAATTAATGTCAATTTGTAATAATTGTTATTATCAAATTGCATAAAATATAAGTACACACTCAAGGACTAATTTAAACACAAAATCAAGAATTAAGAGTCAAAAAGTATATTTAACACTATAAAAGTGTCGCCAATTTATATCATAAACTTAGGCTCAATCAATTAATTTACGTCGCGGCGAGCTTTCTTCATGGTGCACTTCGACAGACGTCCTGGACCTCATGTTCTCATATTGACTCATTTGACTCCTTTTTTTCTTGAGGCTCCTACAATCAAAAATAGCAATTTGCAATATCAATTGTCTTCAGAAGAATTTATAATGCAATTAATGTCAATTTGTAACAATTGTTATTATCAAATTGCATAAAATATAAGTACACACTCAAGGACTAATTTAAACACAAAATCAAGAATTAAGAGTCAAAAAGTATATTTAAAACTATAAAAGTGTCGCCAATTTATATCATAAACTTAGGCTCAATCAATGACTCATCATCAACAAATAGAGATGAGGACATCTTGGATGATATGGCGTTTATGATCATGGGGGATAAACATCAGCTTTAAAGGATAAAGATCTTATGAGAGGATCTTCTAAAGAAAGTGGACATCTTCATGGAAAAGGTAGATCATGTGTAATCTTTTATCTTGTTATTGTTATGTAGCTTACTCCTGTTAGATAAAGTCCTAATTAGATGGGGATGTTATTCTATTGGTTAGTGTGATGTAATCTGATAAGTATAAGATAGGATAAGATTGTGATCTTAGCTAGTATAGTTCTATTAGGATTCTAACTTAGTTATCTAAAGGTACCTATAAAAAGCTCATTTGAGCCTTGCTCTTCTTAAGAAGTGAGTTTGGGAGACACTTAGAGATTGAGAGAGTATTCCTTTGTATATTTTGAGGGAAGTAATAAAGGTTAACTTTTTAGCTGTATCTGTTTCTTGTATTCTTATTATTGCCATGATTATTTACTTCTTTCGTAGTTTTCTTTCAAGGGTGTGAGAATGAAACACTAAAAGGGTCGTGAGGCATTTAAGAATAAGTAGATTGGTCAACGATCATAGGACAAAGCTGAATCTTGCTTTAACAGAGCTAAGTGAGATTGTCGTGCAAAGTGTTTGGCGCATATTGTGTGACAACTTCGTGCTTGAAGGAAAACCTTTGTAACAACTGGTGTCAAATCCAAATTTTGATATGGCAGGAGGTAGCAATTTGACAGAACGTGTCAAATGAGTAAAGTAACTCATTAGGCCGATTCCTTAAAGGAAGGAAGAGGTGATTTCTTACAACACTCGATTTGAGATATTAGAGGCGCAAATCCAAAAGTTACAACATCAAATGGCAGAGTTGATGAAGGCATAAGAGTATTTTAGATTTGAGATCACAATCTTAATGCATGCCATTGCAACACGGTACATTGGACGAATAGAAAGCACCGTGGTGAAGTTGCGAGATCCATAAGTTTTTGAGTGCAAGCAGAGTGCCAAGGAGCTCGAAAATTTCTTGTGGGATATAGAGCAGTACTTTACAGTGGAAAAGGTGGTGAAGGTGCGAGATCCACAAGTTTTTGAGTGCAAGCAGAGTGCCAAGGAGCTCGAAAATTTCTTGTGGGATATAGAGCAGTACTTTACAGTGGAAAAGGTGGCTGACTGGGAGAAGTTGTCGATCACATCAACGTACCTAGTGGAGGATGCAAAGCTATAGCGGAAAATGAGAACCTCTAATGACATGAGTTTAGGTAGACCTCCCATTGACACTTAGGAGAAGATGAAAAAGGAGCTAATGGATCAGTTCTTCCCCAACAACACATAATGGCTCTCGAGGGAAGCTTTGAAGAGGTTGAAGCAAGATGAATCGGTGCATGAGTATGTGAGGAAATTCACATCTTTGGTGTTGTATGTGCAGAATATGTCAGAGGAGGACAAGTTTTTCAACTTCATAAGTGGCTTGCAAGGTTGGGTAAAAATGAAGCTTTGAAGATAGAACATGAAAGACCTTCTAAGCGAGATAGCGGTTGTTGATGCCTTGGTGGACCACCAAATGCCACTACCGATTTACACTAGCTACAAGGGCAAGAAGAATGGTGGGACACGGAATGGCTCGGGGAAAGGCAACGAGAAGGTAGGTGAATCTTCTCAAGGTAAGAAACAACCAAAATGAGATATTGCTTGTTTTATTTGTAAAGGGCTACATTTTGCTTGAGAATTCCCAAGATGGAAGCCGGTAGAGAAGCAAGTAAATACTATGATCTCGAAGGATTAAGGAAAGGGAGAGGATAATCCGATGGAAGAGGTCTACCTTAATAGATTTATTATGATAGGCACAATAGGCCTTAAAAAGGAGCGTTCAAACAAAAGCAAGGAGAAACTTGATGGAGAGGGAACATGGTGTATGGGAGATGTGCCAATGGCTAAGGAGTCTTAGAGGAAACCACACGTGGACGTGTGTCCACATATTATTTTGATAAGGGCATCGATTTCTTCTAGTAGGGATGGTTTGTTAGATCCCTAGGTTTGAGATAGTAGAATTGTGTTGGCACCAGTGTTCGACACGCGGAACAACGAAACAAGGCAAAGGACTTGTGAGGACGAAAAGGGGCAAAGTCAAGCATTGGTGCACATTGGTGAAAATCTTTGACGAGATGTAAGATTCGAATGTGAGACTAAAAGAAGGATTAAGATCGGTATCGAGTGGAAGATTAGTTAGATCACATGCATGACTGGAATATGCGAGAGTTCCAAGGTAAGTTCTTGATGGACTAAGGACTTGAATAAGGCTAAGTTCTTGATGGACTAAAGACTTAGTGTGTACTCAAGTGAATGAACCATGGCTAACAGAGGTGGCATAGGTAAGCATTGGATGGACCAGTGTGCTATTTGCTTAGATGACTCATCATCAATAGATAGAGATGAGAAAATCTTGGATGATGTGGCGGATAATATCACGGAGGATAATCATCAGCTTTAAAGGATAAAGATCACGCGAGAGGATCTTCTAAAGATAGTGGACATCTTTGTAGATAAGGGGAGATCATATGTAAACTTTTATCTTGTTATTGTGATGTAGCTTAATCCTATTAGATAGAGTCCTAATTAGATGGGGGTGTCATTTTATTGGTTAGTGTGATGTAGTCTGATAAGGATAAGATAGGATAATATTATAATCTTAGCTAGTAGAATTCTATTAGGGTTCTAACTTAGTGACCTAGAGCTGCCTATAAATAGCTCATTTTAAAAAGTGTAGGAGACACTTAGTGATTGAGATAGTAATCCTTTGTATACTTTAAGTGAGACTTCAAAAAAAAGGTAGGTTGGTCAAAGATTACGGGATAAGATTGAATCTTATTTTAACGGACCTAAGTGAGATTGTCATGCAAAGGAGTTGCCGCATCTTGTGTGACAAGTTCGTGTTTGAAAGAAAAACCTTGTAACACTAGCTATGATATAAACGTAAATACTAGAGATAAACTTTAAATTTTTCCGCTATATTCGCAATTTTTAGAGTCACACCAACACTTCTTTCATTTTTTTCCCTCAATTTTGTTTGGAAGAATATCTTATTGCTCTGTAACTACAATTAGAGCAACAAAACTGAGAATCATACTATCAGTTGGATATTGAACTCTTGCAAAGGGTCCTCTTTGGACCCACTCTAAAAAAAAAAAAGGTTTCTCACACAGTGTCTGTAAATTATAGTCCAAAAGAAATGCCAAAATTTTTTAAGGTTCTTCCACATTGTTAGAGAAGATTTTCCTTACAAGTCCTCAAACCTAGGTCTCAATCAGCTTCATAAAAGCAAATGGAGAATCTAGGATACTTCTGCGTTGTTGTATTCGTCCTGGTTGATACATTTACTTTTCAGGAAAAAAACTAAGAACTTCTCTTTCGACTGAAGTAGTTGTTCAATTTAAGACAAAAATTCTCCTAGCTAGTTCAATATGAAAGCGAGAGAGTTAAAAAGAAAGAACCTAAACAATATCTTAACTACCTAGTCCCAGTAGCAGTGGATTGATCTGACGACATAAAGCCTGTTTCAGAAGTTGAGGAGTGACTAAACATGGTAGCACATCTATATGCAGAGTACGGCGCTGTCAAGGGGGTGGGAAGGTCTACAGATTTGCTTCCAATCATTAGAACAACTGATGACATTGTGGGCCTTTCTGCAGGGTCATCTTGAACACACAGCAGTGCAATTTGAATCCATCTCAAAGCCTCACTGATGGGGCAATCATCTTGTATGTTGGGGTCTAACAACTTGTCTCCTCTTCCTTCATTCCATAGTTGCCATGCCTGTTCAGTATCATGCTCAATGAGTAAAGTGTAGGTAAGGATATGTTAACCAAAGTTCACTAGAAATGACAAGTAAAATTGGAAGTGTTACATGTACTATGAGGTTTGAGGCAAGATCTGGGTTATAAAACCCTCTGTTCCTTTTACCACTCAGAATTTCGAGCATTAAGATTCCGAAGCTGTAAACATCTGATTTGATTGAAATCAAACCTTCCAGTGCGTATTCTGGTGCCATGTATCCACTGTTCAAGAAAAAGTATCGTTTCATGCAAAATTACAGACAGACAGTTAATTTGTTTACGTGGTTAATGTCAGAAAGTTGGCTTACTATGTGCCCACAACTCTCTCTGTGTTGGCTTCAATCTGATTGCCTCCAAAGATCCTTGCAGTGCCAAAATCTGATATCTTTGGATTCATTTCGTCATCCAACAAGACATTGCTTGCTTTCAGATCACGATGGATGATTTTGAGTCGAGAGTCTTCATGCAGATACAGAATGCCTCTGGCAGTTCCAGTTATGATGCTCGCACGTTTTTCCCAGTCAAGTTCCTTACACTTTTTTGGGTCTGTCTTCACAAGTAGTTAGTTAATGTAGAAAGTTTTAGCAACTAATCACATTCATATGGCGTAAATATGACAGTGATGAGAAACAAACCAAAGAGGAAAGCATCAAGGCTAGTATTTGACAGGTACTCGTACACAAGAAGCTTTTCATCTCCCTCCAAGCAGTATCCTAAAAGCCTCACAAGATTCTTATGTTGAAGTTTGACAATTACCATAACTTCAGTCCTGAACTCTTCGAGACCTTGCTTTGATGTCATGGAAAGCCTTTTCACTGCTATTTCTTGTCCATCCGGCATTTTGCCCTGAATGGAGTTTAAACTGGGTTATTTAAAGCATGCCCTGACTATAAAAGGAAACTGATAGGGCTGTCAATTTAGTGACTTTCATTACCATTATAGTCATTATAAACTAAAATATTCATGAAAACTACTTGTTAACGGGCAGGAGTAATGTCACATTGATCATGAAGATCATAAATACCACAAAATTGATAGTCATAGAGTTGAGTTCATATGCAAGTGCTATTTTTTCCTGTAATAAAGGGTTGTGCACTTGTGTTTCAAACCTTGTAAACTGGTCCAAAACCTCCTTCACCTAGCTTATTTGCAGCAGAGAAATTGTTTGTAGCTGCTTTTATGGTTTTGAGATCAATGTAATGAACGTCCACGTTGGTGTCATGATCCGTTAATGGCATTCCTCCATTCCTCCTCGAATACGATTCTTCTACAGTTGGCAACAGAATTTCTTCAGTTGTTTCACCTTCAAAATACAGGTTAGGTTTAGAGATTGGAGGCAATCCAACATTTTACATTGGAAGTACGTGCCCAAGTTCACCTATATGGTTATACCTGTTCGTCTTCTTTTCCGCAAGTATATATAGTAGCCGAAACCCAGGAGAAGTCCAATCACCACAACAGATATTGATGTAGTGATAACTGCAATCTTTGACTTTCCCTTCTCTCCTGTAATAAGCAATGGAGACTTTAATTACTAACTTACGTGCGCAAGATTTTTTCTTTTTTTCGTGAAAATGTCCTAGTCATAACGTCCGTGCCAATCTGAGGTACACAATGACAAAAAGACACAAGTCTCGGCTTTTATGAAAGACTATCTAATTCATTGCCTGAAAAAGACGGATTAACTACAAGTTTTTTTTTCCCTAAAGCGGAGGGTGTCTTTCTCTTTTTCTTCTTTTCAATAAATGCCGCAGCCAGTTTCCATTTATTTCAACTAATGTAACAAATCTTCTTTTTAATATTGGTAGGTTTCAACTACGGTACCATGCCCACTAAATTAAAATGGAGTCCCTCTGTATGAGAGGGACCATCTCCAACAGTCTCGGCTTTTATGAAAGATTATCTAATTCATTGCCTGAAAAAGACGGATTAACTACTTTACAAGAATGCCCGATCAAAAAGTGGATTAACTATAGAAAAATAGTCAACTAACTCGCCTAATTCACTTAATTCTAAGGGAAAAGAGAAAAATGTGCAGAATTTCAAGGGAAATCATCGTTGAACTATATGCAACAGATCATATATGGGATAGAAATCTTTGTAATTAAATTACATGATCCCATTTTTATCTCCTAGACCTTTCATGTCTGTTCTATTGCTAGCCCTAGTTTTGTCCTTCAAAGGCTGGGATTGAATTGTCCTGCACTTAAATAAAAAAGAAAAAAGAATCATGGTTCACACCTTTGCTAGGTATTGACACGGACACCGGTTCTGGAGCTGGAGGCTGTATTGGTGTCGATGGCAGTTGATAGAAAGGGTACTCCTCGTACTGTAAAATGCAACTTGGTGTCAGAACACGCCAGCCTACCTTCCCTGAACAGCACTGGTTGACCAATTCGTTTGCTTGAACCAAACAGCTTCTGCAGAAGCTTTCATTAAGGTCTCTACTACACTGAGCCAAAGCATACCGTTTTATCGACACATCATCTCTTGTCCCAAACTTCAGTTTTGATTGCGGAACACTCTGTAATAACAAGAATACAAGGCCTTGCGCACCATAGTTGGGGTCGTCAGGTGCAGAAGTATTTTGATTGTTGGTCATGAACATGTACGGAAAAATTTGTGGTTTCCCAAAAAAGTTCACATTAGAATAGCGTAGCAAGCAGTCGTCGTACCATATGATCCCAGTTTCATTTGAGCATCGTGCTTTAATTTCCTCAACAGCAGCGTTAACACAATTCTGGCAACTACTGCTCGAAACATCTCCGCGACAAAGGTAGAGGCCATAGATCCCATTTGATGAACTTTGGTAGAAACTGTTACTGGAAGAGTTGGAGGATAAATAATTTAAAAGGACACTAAGGCGTGATGAATAGTTACCATCGGCACTATCGTTTGCTGATCTTGAACAAACATAGCCGACGGAAGTTGGCTGGCAATCAACGAAGGCAAGGAGTAAGAAACTTGCGAAGATCAACAAAACCAGAAAGGCAAAGGATTTGGCGAGGCGAAACATCATCGGAAACGAGCATAGAAATGGAGATATCTTCTTACAACTTTAAAAACGGTCAGACTTGATCAGTTGGACGAAGTAAAGCCTTTTTTTCCCCCTAATTATTATTTAATAATAGTGTTGGATGAACTTTCAACGACACAGTTTTCACATATACATTGTTGGTGCAGCGACCTTTTCCAAAATTGTTAATATCAATGAGATGAGACACGGCTCTCAGATAGTTTACTTCCCTGTTCCTGGAAATATGTATATATGTGATTTCATAAGGGCTTACACCAACAGTCTGAATGAGAGAATATGGAGCAGGGCCCTTTCAGGGATGTGTGGCGGACGTCCTTGCGCAATTCCATTTTGTTTTTTGAAATTAAAATGAATGTATTAATTAAACAAATAGCTACAACAAAGATTTTGAAAATTAGACCGTTCACCAAATCAAAGATTTAATGTTTAAAAATTCAACTGGTATTAAGCAATTATAAGATTAGTATACAATAAATAAGAAGTAAAAATTATAAAAATAACTAAAATATAGTATAAAATAAAATATTTTATTAAAATTGCACCAATGCCTCTTAATATAATAAACTAATAATAAATCTAATAATTCAAATTAAAATTGAATCTAACATAATAATAATAATCATCATTATCATAATCATCATCATCATCATCAAAATTGTAACTCTGAAAGTGTTTTTGCCTCATAATCGTCAAGAGTTCTAGGTTATCCAACACTATCTGAATCATAAGCCATGCTTTTATTCAAAATATGTTCATCAATATTGTCTATTGAATTCAAATAAATTACAAATTAATAATGTATGAAACTAGTCTCTACTGTGAATTTGTAATGTATCATACTTTTAATATTAAATATGATCAAAATAAAATATAAATTGACCATTTGTAGATTTGCTTAATTCATTCTTTGTGCCAAATACATTTTCTTCATAAATTATTTCAATTTCATTATAATCAAAATCAAGTGATATTGGTTCGTCTTCTTTGATCCAAAAAATTAGTATGGTCACTAAAATCAATATCCAGTAGTTCATATGTTCTCTTATCATTAAGTACTCTAAATTTATAATAGAGAAATTATAAAGTCAATAATAAAAATAAAATTAATGAAAAAATAAAAATAGATCAATGTAATTCATGTTCTTCACTCTTAGATTATAAGTAATGTAAACAAGGTCATTGATTCTTTCATATTCAAAAAAATTTTGTTTCTTTATATGAATATGGTCAAACATGCTCCAATTATGTTCACAACCTAATGTAAAATTTGTTTGACTAAGTAGTCTGATAGTGATTTCTCTCAGTTTTGGAGCACTTTCTCCAAGTAATCTACATCACTCATATGTTTTTCAAATTAATAGTAATGAGAAGTAAAGTGCATATTAATAATAAGTAATGGATGAACTAAAAGTGTCAAACATACTTGGTTGTTTTGTTTTTATCATAAGTTCTCTCTTTACAGATGATCTAGTAAAAATCCCAAAATCTTCACAACATAATTTTTATTTGCCACCTTTGATTACTCTTCAATAGAGAAAATACCTTTGTATTCAGTTTCATTAAAAAGAACGACCATAATATCATTTACATGTGCATTTAATTACATAACTACCCCAATTCTTGAGGAGATTACCAATTGTTTGATTGGATCAATTCCAATACATATCCTGTTGGAGTTATGCAAATATAGTGCCTTGGAAAACAAGTGTATTTATATGTATCTTAATCTTTTTCAGTTACATTTGTGGGATGAAAATATTTATTATTATTAAAACAATAGAGTTTGGTTTTTATTAGCATTATATATCTAGTCATAAGATATCGAGATTCTTTTGTAAGTAATATACATATACATAGAGATGTATGGTAAACATGGATTGTTGGACCCCGAACTTTTCTATTAAATGAGAAATTGTTGACAATTATTT
Source organism: Erythroxylum guanchezii (assembly GCA_025629825.1). Classification (NCBI taxonomy): domain Eukaryota; kingdom Viridiplantae; phylum Streptophyta; class Magnoliopsida; order Malpighiales; family Erythroxylaceae; genus Erythroxylum; species Erythroxylum guanchezii. Next base: position 32,094,412 of record JAOTAX010000002.1, read on the forward strand.
ATGTGTAAAGAAAAGGAGAATTCTTGAATTTGAAATGAAATAGAAAAGATAGTTTAAGTAAAAGATGGGTTATATATGACAGGTTTGTAGTTAAAAGCTAGAAAATGTAATTGAAACATGTCTATTGAGTATGCTTCAGTGTTTTAGCCATAACTTTTGCTCTAGTTATCCAAACGAGATGATTCTTGATTTAGATTAAATTAGAGAAACAAGGCTACAAATTGTCTGATGAAATCGAGTTTTAATTCAGTCTCTAAGAGTATCAATTTTCAAATAGAAGTTTAGCACAAAATAATGTTTTAGTATAAGAACAGTCCGAAAATGTTTGGGGTATAAAGTTTAGACTATGGAACCAAATTGAATGATTTTGATGTAATTAGAAAATTGAGACAATGAGGAACATTTTTCCAGAAGGAAGTGTTATCAAATTCCTTCAAATTTTCGATGATCATTAGTCAAGGAATTAGAAGTCTAAGAAATTAGTTATAAAGACAAAAGGAGGATAAATGTGGAAAAAACTAGTTTGATGGATTATTTTTGGAGCTAGTAGTATATGAATGATTGTATGATTGTATCATATGGTTCAACTGAAATAAAATAGTCTTGTAAGAGTATATATGTATGAGGGCTTTTTGGGAGGACCACTTAAGCCATTTAAGTTACAAAGCTTACATGTAAGGGTAAATTGGTCATCGTACCCTCATTAATGGCAAGATTGTAAATAAAAGGAGTGCTCTTATGTTTAAGAAGTAGGAAAAACGTGGCTTGAGAGGGAGAAGAAGAGAAGAAGCAAAAATTAGAGAGAAAGAGGGAGAGAGTGTCGGTTTTGTGAGAAAGGAAGAAGGAAGTTAGGGTTTTGATTTTTTCTAAGCTTTCAACATTGATTTTGAAGTTTATTCAAGAAGGAAAAAGGAATAGGATGATGAGAGCTTCCATTCAAGCCAAGAAACACTTCATTTGGTGAATGTTCAAGGTAAGAGTATGTTTGAGTTGTTAGATTTTTATAGAGATTTTGGTTCATATAGCTTAAGAAATGTATGGGTTTAAGTTTTCTAAGATCAATTTTGTGATTATGTGTTATGGATTGTCCGATTTGAATTCCCATTAATTTGGGAATTTTTGCCATTGATGAAGGAGATTAAGAGAGGCAAGAGGAACAAGAGATGATGCATTTTGAACAAGTATTAAGCAAGGAATTTTAACGTGGGTTTCATGTTTGTAATTTGAGTAATGAGCCATTAATGTGTTTTCAAAAGCAAGAAGATAAAATGATTTCAATTACTTCATAAATGTTTCTTTTATTGCTTGTGATTGATTTGAGAAATTGCTACAATTGTTGCATTCATTGCTTTTGAATGATTTGAGAAATTGCCATATGAATTTGATTGACAAATTGTGAATGATGATGGAAATGTGTTTGAAATATTACATGCTTATGAAAATTAAGTTTTTGAAATGTGCCATTGGGCAATCAGTTTCAAGTTGTCAAATGTATGATTATGTGGGTTTGTAGTGGTCCCCTGAGTTAAGTCAAGTGCACTTGTCTAGAGCCTTCTCCCGCCTGCCCGCTAGTGGCATGGAGCTCCTTTAAAAGCTTCGTTAAGTTCATGGCTACACAAGACCGCTATGTGGAAATGTGCAGTACGTTCTGTTTTTGGATCCACCTAAACCATTTCTGATGTGCTTATATGTTCATTATTTTTGACAAGTTTTGATGAATTCATGATTTATGATGTTTATGAATTGTTAATAAATTGTGAATTTGGGAATATGTGTTACATGGATTTCAATTTGAATTTTACAATGGAAATAAATATTTCAATGGTTTTTGCTTTTTTCTCGGTTATAAACTTGTTACCCACGAGCTATAAGCTCACCCCCTTTCATTCCCATATCCAGGTGATGAGAAAGAGATCGAATGAAAGAAAGTCAAGGCATTCATTTGATTTTGCATATGTTGTATTTTAAGTTAGATTGATGTAAAAACTAAGACTTTAGACATATGTTGAGAATTTTAGGGTTTTGTATCTTTTGATATTCGAATTTTTGATATTGATGATGTAACATGGCTTGGAATGCCATTAAAGTTTGTAAACATTTATATGATGATGGTAATGAAATATAAATTTGTGTATGGATTTGAAATGAGAATTGTGTATGGAGGATATAAGTTGAGTTGATGAACTTTGAATATGCTATAGAAAAGAAAGATAGAATTTGTGGTGAATGATAAGACGTTGTTGAATATGAGGAGCCTTATGAATTGAGGTTGAGTGTTGGATGAATTCCAATTGGAAGTTGAATTGTTTTGAATGATGTTGTAATAGAGGAAGTGAAGTTGGGATGAATGTCAAGTTTTTCAGGAGGGTAAAATGTGTATGCTGATTTCCAAGGGAAACCTATATTGATCTAGGTAGAACTAGCCAAAGTTGCCTTCATGAAAGTTGTAGCTCGTATTTATAGCTTTCCAACGCTATAAAGTATATGATTTTTGGATGTCGGAATTGTAAGTTATGATCATTACAAGTTAGGATGTTGTAGAGGATGTGTATCTCGAATAATTAGAGTATATGAAGCGTTATCAGACTCGAAAGAGTTGATTTTGGCAAGATTATGAGTAAAAGGATGTTAGGAAGGGTTTAGGATCCTTTGGAGGGGTCTTAGTGGGTGAAAATTTAGCTACACCCGAAGGTTACATGGCCTACCTATGTAAAATCACACAGCCCGTGTGTTTCCAGCGCAGGAGCACTGTTACACCCGAAGGTTACACGGCCTACCCGTGTTGGGTTACACGGTCTGTGCTTTTTGACTCTACAAACGACAGAATTTCAATTTTGATTCTTCAGAAAAGTTGTATCCCTAGATGTCTTCTTTAAAACCTTCTAAAAGCGAAGTCAATCTAACATTTGTAATGAGAGTTATGGCAATCGCTCCAAGGCATGCACAATATGAGTAAGGTCATGAACATGTTGGATTTGTTTGACCATAACTTCTTCGTCTGACCTCCGAATGAGGTGATTCTTAAAGCAATAGATTCCTAACACATTTATCTACATTAGCATAAAAATTGGTATCCATTGGTGATGAATTGAAAAAGATTGATCGAAAGAAATTGAGGGGTCGGTTGGAAGAGCATAACTTGGTTATGAATATACTTGGTATTTTGATGATACCTTGAGCTATAAATGTTTGATTTAGTTGGTTCTTGTTTCTAAATAAACTAGAGACTAAGAGCTACCATTTTGTGGAAGTCAACTGTGATTACTATGATTCTACTGTGTGAGCTCACCTTTGTGGCTTGAGATGTTATGCGAATAATGATGAAATGATGAGGGTTAAAGATATTCCATGGAAATAAACCTATAGGAATACGCTCATGTCTCACATTTTGTGACTCCGGATCGATTATTGGGCTTCGGAAATGGTAATTAAGTGTTTAACGAGTAATGGAAAAGATCACGTTTCATGATTTCGCAAGAGTTTGATTCCGGAATCAAGCGGGATCCAACATATGTGGCTTAGTGCAAGAGGTTGGGCTCTGAAAACGGGATCCAACATATTTGGTATCAGAGCAAGAAGATGAATCGATGATGGTTAAGGAGAATACAAGGAACCATGCTTAAGTATTACAAGGAACCAAGGGTTGGACTCTGAAATCAAGCGGTGTCTAACAGTTGTGGTATTATAGCGCAAGAATTGAGATCTTACATGGGCGTTTTCAAATTATGTGTCAAAGTACATGCATTGTGAATATGTCATAGTAGACAGTAGTAACTGATCATTAGTTTGAGTTGCATTTGTATAAGTCACACGCATAGGTATTTGTTAAGAGTTTGAATGGATAAATACCACATAAAATATTTTGAAAACAAGAGATAAAATGGGTTCTAGAAATACAAAAGAATTTTCTAAATTCATTTTTAAAATTAGTGAGAAAAATGATACTTTTCATGATATGAGAAAAGAAGTTTGTGTATATTTAGAGAGGAGAAATAGTCTAAGGTTAAATATGATAGACAACGAGTCAACACATTTGTATTGGAGGAATTGAATATGACACCAATGTTATACTGTGGTGTATACCCTCGAATGTGATAAAGATGTAAATGTATTATCATAGATTATTTGAGGAAAATAAGGAGACAAGTAGGAATGATGAGATTAAAGAGTACAATTAGAATGTAATGAAAATAGAAATTGTTATGATCTTAAGAAGATGAAATTAGGACCAAAGTGGTTGTTTGATTAAGGTGACAAGAGTCATGATCCACCATAAGAATGTGTTAGTGGAATTGAGATCAATGTACAACTTTGATTGACTTTAAGCATTACAATTTTTATGTGTGGCATTATACGACAAAAAAAAGTCGTCCGCCTCTTTATTTGGATGAATAGGACCAAAGTGGGTCAAAGGTCAGAATTGATTGGAGATGTTACTGATAAGTGAAATTGATCTACATTACGAATTAAGTAATTTAAGAAGAATGAATGAATTTGATGGATTAACACCAAGGGTATTAAATACAGTGAGAGAGACATAAAAGTTAAGTGTACTAACATTATAGAGATGTGAACTATGAAGCGAATGATGAATTGTTTCTAAGAGTATGACGCTCCTATGGTTTGTTTGGATTGAGTGCAAGATGTGCTCAAGTTAGGATAAAGAAGCAACTCAACTTGAATTAAATTAGTCCATATAAATTGATTAAGAACCGGACCATTGACTTATGAATTATCCATTTGTTTGATCGCTCAGGTAAGAATTTTAAGGACGAAATTCTTTAAGGGGGAGAATTGTTGGAACCCAAACTTTTCTATTAAATGAGAAATTGTTGGCGATTATTTATGTGTAAAGAAAAGGAGAATTCTTGAATTTGAAATGAAATAGAAAAGATGGTTTAAGTAAAAGATGGGTTATATATGAAAGGTTGGTAGTTAAAAGCTGGAAAATGTAATTGAAACATGTCTATTGAGTATGCTTTAGTGTTTTAGCCATAACTTTTGCTCTAGTTATCCAAATGAGATGATTCTTGATTTGGATTATACTAGAGAAATAAGGCTACAAATTGTCTAATGAAATTGAGTTTTAATTCAGTCTCTAAGAGGATCAATTTTCAAATGGAAGTTGAGCACAAAATAATGTTTCAGTATAAGAAAAGTCCAAAAATGTTTGATGTATAACTTTTAGAATATGGAACCAAATTGATTGATTTAGAAGTAATTAGAAATTGAGACAATGAGGAACATTTTTCCAGAATAAGTGTTATCAAATTCCTTCAATTTTTCCATGATCATTAGTCAAGGAATTAGAAGTATAAGATGCTAGTTACAAAGACAAAAGGAGGGTAAATATGGAAAGAATAGTTAATTATGAGGTTTTGATGGATTATTTTTGGAGCTAGTAGTATGTGAATGATTGTAGGATTTTATCTTACTGCTCAACTGAAATAAAATAGTCTTGTAAGAGTATATATGTATGAGGGCCTTTTGGGAAGACCACTTAAGCCATTTAAGTTACAAGGCTTACTTGTAAGGGTAAATTGGTCATTACACCCTCATTAATGGCACAATTGTAAATAAAAGGAGTGCTCCTATGTTTAAGAAGTGGGAAAAACGTAGTTTGAGAGGGAGAAGAAGAGAAGAAACGAAAATTAGAGAGAAAGAGGGAGAGAGTGTCGATTTTGTGAGAAAGGAAGAAGGAAGTTAGGGTTTTGATTTTTTCTAAGCTTTCAACATGGATTTTGAAGTTTATTCAAGAAGCAAAAAGGAAGAGGATGATGAGAGCTTCCATTCAAGCTAAGAAACACTTTATTTGGTGAAGGATCAAGGTAAGAGTATGTTTGACTTGTTGGATTTTTAGAGAGATTTTGGTTCATATAGCTTAAGA
>JAOTAX010000002.1:32105431-32116650 GCA_025629825.1 Erythroxylum guanchezii
GAAGCTCTACAATTTTCAAGAAGGACTCAAAATCAAAATAGGTCTCTAAAGGAGTCAAAATTTTACTCAAAGATGACTGATCGACAAGCTCCTCAAAAGCTTTCAACAGCACTCCAACTTGTAAACATCATAACTTTTGACTCAGAACTCCAAATTTGACAAACTTGGTGTCTATGGAAAAATAAAAGGAAGCTCTACAACTTCTATGAAGAAGTCAAAAATCAATTCCATCTCTAAAGGGGTCGAAAACCCAATCAAAGTTTCTGTCCTGAAACTTCCATACTAAACAACATTCAAACTTCAAAAAATCATATCTTTCAACTCCCACATCCAAAAATGGCATGCTATACCTCACTGGAAAACTATGAATTTTCTCTACAACTTTCAAGAAGGCTACTTGGCTCAATTCAAACCACATCAGTCCAGAATTTTCCTCAAAACACGGTACACCCAAATTTATACTTATGAGAAATTTCCAAACACAAAGCAAAATAACTTAATTTTGAAAGATCACAACTTTCAATCCCGATATCGAAAAATATCAAACTTTATGACTACAGAAAGCTCTCAACATAAGCTACAAGTTTCATAAAGATCATATTCTCAATTTCTGACTAAATCAAAAAGTTAACTTTCACAATTTTTCATATTTTCACACTTTTTCTCTTTATTTCTTAATTTCTACTTCCATTTCAAGTCAACTCATTCTCTTAAACTTTCATAACCCAAACAAATTTACTCAAACATCAAGGTCTTCAAATCTTTTCTCATTAATTTTCTTAAAGCACAATTTCATCTATAACATAATACATATACAAAACACTCATTGAATTTCATTTCATATCTCTAAATTGCCACTTAAGGATCGAGGTCCAACAAAAAGAAATCCAGAGAAGTAAGTCATAGAGAAAACTCTGAGTCAAGCGTTTCTCAGCCTACATGATCATTAGTCTCAATCCTAAACCAAGATGCAGCCAAACAGGCTAAAGAGACTGAGAGCAAGAGAAAATTGGAGTTTGAGAAGTCGAAATCGTAACCTCAAAAGACTTTAAGACTGATTGAAGCAAGAAAGAAGGAGAAAGTCAATCAGAAGAAAAGTACTCTCACTGCTGAGAAAGTTAGTCAAGAGAAGACTACTCCTACAGTTGAGAAAGTTAGTCAAGAGGAGGTTACTCCTACTGATGTTCAAACCAAACAATCAGAAGAAATCAGTCTGGTTATGGTGAATACTTCTCAACAATCAGCAGAACTTAATCTGGCACAGGTTGATACCCCTCAACTTTTGAGAAAAGAAGATTTGAGAATTACAGTGACTAAAGAAGTACTTCAATAATTATCAAGGAAACCCCAACAAGATTAGTGAAAGTTCAGTTTCAATCGATTTTGATCAATAGCAGTACCATGCATTTGTTAACTGATGATGAGAAGAGGATGTGGGAACGTCTAAGGGATGAAGGAACAAAGCCTTATCCTACGCAAATGACGAAACAGAAGCATACTATCTTCCCACTAACAGAGAACACGGTGATAAAGGTTGTGCCTGACATTCAACCAATGCGTCCTATTGTATGTAATATGGATAAAGGGAAGCAGAAATTATACCTAGAAGAGGTAACAGATGATCTGTTTGCAGAGCAAATAGCAGAGGAAGTGCGACTCATAGATAAGGCGTGCTATACAGAAAAGAAGGTGTCAAGTATGTTCATTTCACATTATATTTCAGAAGACCCTGGAACAAGTGGTAGCCAACCAAGTGAACCTTGTCCAGTAGGGGGAAAGCTTATGAAAGGGAGGATCAAAACGATGAAGATTGGAGATCTTATATGTATACCTGAGTCCCTTGTGAACTTCATTTTGCGTATTAGACCACTACCTAATAGATTGTCATTAGACGAAGTTCTACCCTTGCTTAGAAGACAAGCCCGACGACTACTAGTTCCTGATGATTTGGATCTTCCTATACACAACCTATTTGTAAAACCTCCTACCCTAGAGATCATTGAAGAATATGTTCCATCTTTAGGCGCATATAACACTACAATTGTCGTTGAAGAAGAACATCAGAAGAAAGATGATCGACCGACTGCATCAACTGATCTTCACGCAGAATTAGTTCATCTACGAAAAGACGTGAAGAAGATTAAAAGAATGATGAAGAAATTAATGCAGCACTTTCGGTTATAATCATTTTTTATTTATAACAAATAGGGGGATAAGAGAAAAGAAAGAAGAAAATATAGGAGAAAAAATGACCAGAAGATCACAGGATTGAATTGTAACTGTGATGCACTTTTTAATCTGTGTATTTTGTCTTTTACTAATATGAGTATTTGTTATCATCAAAAAGGGGGAGATTGTTAAGTCAAAATGACTTTACGATTAATGATTTTGATGAAAAACAAATAATAAAGCAAAAAATAGACGAAAGCAAAAGCAGACGAAAGCAAAAGCAGACGGAAGCAAAAGCAGACGCAAGTAAAAACAGACGAAAGCAAAAGCAGATGAAAGAAAAAGCAGACGAAAGCAAAAGCAGAAGCAAGTAAAAAACAGACGAAAGCAAAAATAGACGCAAGCAAAAGCAAACGGAAGCAAAAGCAGACGCAAGTAAAAAAAAACAGATGGAAGTTAAAAGCAGACGAAAGCAAAAGCAGACGAAAGCAAAAGCAGACGGAAGCAAAAGCAGGCGCAAGTAAAAAACAGACGAAAGCAAAAGCAGACGGAAGCAAAAAATATACGCTAGATGCGAAAGCGGAAAGCAGACGGAAGAATCAAGAAGACACATCAGCTTGAGTTAGTTACAGAATTCAACTGAATAACCGATTCTTGAAAGATCAAGAAGCAGTTTTTAAGAAGCAGTTGAAGACGAAGGCTATAAATACGAGTTGTGTTAAAGAAATTAAAAATGATTTTTAGTGAGATTAAAAAGCTTAGCAATTCTTGAGAGATATTGTGCGAACAAACTAGAGCTACTATTTCTGTAACAAAGCTCGAAACACCTTTCAGATTGAAAGTAGTGCAGATAGCCTGAAGAGGCTAAAAGTGAAAGAATACTGTTTATAGAGACCTGAAGAGGCTCAGATACAAAGAATACTTGTAAAGTTTGAGAGATAGTGAAATCTCAAAAAAACATCTGAGAACTGGACGTAGCCCACAGTTTGGGGTGAACCAGTATAAAATTGCTGTGTCAAAATCTCTCAACTCTTAACTTTAGATTTTGTTGTTGTTATACAAGTTTTCAAAAATACTTTACAACTTTATTTTTTGATTTTTTTGTGAAAAGAACGAAGTTCTTTGAACGAACGAATTTTGAAAAAGGGGATTAACGTGTGATTCACTTCACTTGCAACATGGCTAAGGCCACTGATAGTCTAATATTCTAAGGGAAACTCATGTAGAAAGATCCAGATAGGGATGTTGCCTTGTTTAAGCTCCGTCAACTAAAGACCATGTCTCCATAACTACAGCAATAGAGGCTTCTTGTGGATATGTCAAGGTCAAACTTATACTATTGATTTTGCTTCCTTTGAGCATGTAAATCTGAATAGAAAGATATCATCACTATCCACAAAAAATCAACCAAACCCTTTGTAACTGGAAATACAATCTTGTTAGCAAGGAAAAATCTAAGCAATGTAGCTTTCCATCTATCTGTTCTAGCCTTCAGAATATCCATTAGAGTGACACTATTCTCAGCTCAATTGTCTCACTTAAAAGATAGTAAGTCAGCTTTAGCTATAACCTAACATCTCTAGCCCTTGAGTCCAAGTTTTACAAATAGGAGCAATGATTTAGTCCAAAGATGGAGTGTTAGTAGAAGTAAAAGCTGGAAGTTCTTTATTTGGAACCTTAGAACAATTTAGGTTCAAAGGAAGGAAATGAGAAGTGTCAATAAGATCAAGATATGGACAGCTAGATAAATGCTAGACAAATAAGTTATGGAGAGTGCAGGAGTGTAGGAAATGAAGGACAGGACAATCTAGGAGAAAAGGATGGCAAAGCAATGAGTAAGAGAAAGAATGCTAAAAGATAAAGTTAGTAATAAGAATGGTGACAAAGTGTAGAAGAGAAAAGAAGTTGTGAAATGATAGTGTCACAATAGCAGCAAGGAGAGTAAAAAGCCAGGGGAGCAGGAGCCACAGGGACTGGTGGTGAAGAGTGAGCAGTGAAAAATGTTCAATGAGAGTCCATTTGTACAAAACCTTGCAAATAATTTCTCTTCTTAATTTGAAATATATCCTTTTAACTTAAAAAATTAAATAATTTTTATTAAAGCCAAAATTTAATAAATCATGGACCATTCTTGAAAATTTTGGTGGTCCATTGTCATATTGTGTAAGGCAAGTCTCCTGACATTGTCAAATGGAAATGGAAAATTAGAGCACCAACAATGAATTCAAAAATGGAAAATTCAACGTGCCACACAAACATGCTTTCAACCGCGGTTACAGAGAAAGAAGTTCAAGAAAACTCCATCCTATAGTAAAGCATATTACAGAAAATAAGGAAACAACTTCTTTATCTAAACAAAAGTCTTGAGAAAGCCAATGCATAGCAACCATTGAAAGGACAATTTCTCACTATCAAGTTCGTCTATTGACTGTAGCTGGACAACAGATAAATGTTAAAGTCCACTTTGAGGATAATGCATAACTTAGGCTATGTTTAGTTGGACGTATAGTTTTTTTTGAAATGAAATGTAAATGGATGTAATATTAAAAAATTATTGTTTGGAAGCGATGGAAGCGTTTATAATGTAATATAGTGAAATATTGTTTAGAAGATAGATGGAATGAAATGGAATATATGTCTAATAATATTAAATGACTATTCTACCCTTAATGTAGAGTAATGAGATGTATTGTATTGCTGCTTGTTATTAGAGTTGAGGATATAATTGATATTTTAAAAAATATTGAGGGCATATTAAGTCGTACATGTTTATCATTTTATATTCCATCCTAAACTTCCAAAATTAGAAATAATTTATTTTTCTGATGCAGATAAAATAGGATGTAATATAAAACTTTCCCCTTTCATTCTATTATATTTTATTCCAATACAATCTATCGTCTCAAATAATAAAATAATATTATATTATAATATTACATTATATCTCATTTCATTACTAACTGTCGCTACCAACTGTATCGTTAAGGCATATGCTCGTATTGCTTCTAGTATAAAAACTTTATTACCGAATCGTATTATGAAATCAGACAACTGATCTAATAAAGCACCTGCACAAACTTTGATTCCAGCTGGATCGAGAGAAGGAAAAGGCCTTTAAGTCAAGTCTGGCCACTCTTAACCCACGCGATGGGTCAAATTGACTTATAATTGGCAAGCACGGACCAAATTGTTGATCCGTTCCACGCGCTCTGTTAGATACTCCTTCCAACCAATTTGCTCATATTTTCCCGATAAAAAGATCTAAACTTTCTGATTAGTCTTCTTTCCCATGTACGTTCAGAAAGGTAGTGAAACAACATGGCTTCATCAATATTTCTCCTTCTTTCTCCTCTTCTAATACATTTTGCATATCTTATACTGGCCGAAGAATCAGCTCCGTCAGGAATACTGTATAAGGACTGTGTTGGAAAGGGAAACTTCAGCGCCAACGGTAGCTACCAAGCAAACCTTAATTACCTCCTCAACTCCATGTACACCAACACCAATATAACCTACGGCTTCTACAACTTCTCTTACGGGGAAAGCAATGATAAAGTCTACGCTATTGCTCTGTGCAGACCGGACATAAACCCTGTTTCATGTCGGGCTTGTATAAAAAATTGCAGTGACAGCCTGACAACAATCTGTGCCAATTTCAAGGAAGCGATTGGTGGTCAAGATGAATGCATGTTAAGATACTCGAACCGCACCATATTTGATCTCATGGAAGGTGGTCCCTACTTCTGGGTGCATAGCCAGAGCAATGTGTCTGATGTTGCTGGATTCAATAAGTCACGAATGGACTTGTTAGACCAGCTACGAGACAAAGCTGCCTTGGGCAATTCTAGTTACAAATACGCCGTAGGACAAATAGAAGCTCCGAATTTTCAAACTCTGTATGCACTTGTGCAGTGCACACCCGATTTGACGGAGTCTGAATGCAGAAGTTGCCTGTATAATACAACTGGGCTTCTTCCTCAATGTTGTGAGAATAGATCTGGAGGCAGAGTCATTTACCCAAGCTGTAATTTCAGATATGAGACAAGCCGATTCTATGATATTTCGTTAACTAATTTATCATCTTCTCCACAGGCAACATCAGGTATTGATATAATAAGAACGTTTTTGACTATTTCTGAAGCGTTAGGCACCAATTAATTGCAACGTCCGGGTAGATTTTTGCTAACATTTGAGTTTCCGCTGGTTCCATTACTGTTTACTCTATCTGAAGCAATCTGATTTGTTCAAGACTTATTTGTGCTTCGTGAGATACAAAATTTTCTGATCTCTGTAGGAAAGGGAAGGAACAGAAGCCATATTGTCATAATTGCTGCTGTTTCAGTTGCTACTTTCATAATGCTTGTATGTTGCGTAATATTCTTGTTAAGAAGAAGGAAGCTGAGGCATGAGGTTGAAGGTAAGTTCAAATATTAGTCCATCGTCGCTCGTTTGACTGCCTTAACGCCAAGGGCAAGCCATGAATATCTTCTTTTTTTTTTTGAAAATTAAGTAAATGCATTGAATAGGAGAATTAATAACAAGAGCCCGTATAAATAAACAGCTAAAAGACTAGGTCAAGTGAAACAAAATGGTGGCAAGGTGGTATTAACAGCTGAGCTTGACTAGCTAGTGTAGCTCATTCCAAATGCTACCTTTGACAGATTAGTGGAGGTAGTGAAAGTTGAAGATTGTAAGCAATAGCAGTAAATCTTATATGGTTGAGCAGCCTGACAAAACATTCCTCCACATTCGCAGCTTTCGTAGCAAATAAAGCGCTATTTCTTTCCTTCCATATGTCGTATATGGAAGACTGAAGAGTTTCTTATCAGTCTTAGTTTTGAAGCAAATACCATGCATCAATCCCCATATTTGTATGCCTTTTACGATCTACTAACGTCTTCTCTTTTTCTTAGATGTGTTTGAGAATAAAAATGCGGAATCTATGCACATCGACTTGGATACGATTAGGCTTGCTACAGAGGACTTTGCAGAAGCTAATAAGCTTGGTCGTGGTGGATATGGTGTTGTCTACAAGGTAATGAAATTTCAATACCTACTAAAAACAAAGAAGCGAAGTCTTTAAAATCCAAACATTCTTTAAACTTCTCTTTATCCAAAGTTAAACTCATCACATGCCTGCAGGGTACGCTTCCTAACGGTCAGCTTATAGCTGTCAAGAGGTTGACGAGAGGATCAGTACAAGGGGAACCAGAATTCAGAAACGAGATTGTCTTAGTGGCCAAGCTTCAGCACAGGAATTTGGTGAGACTACTGGGTTTCTGCTTCGAAAAAGAAGAAAAGATTCTTGTGTACGAGTTCATTCCAAATTTGAGCCTTGACAAATTCATATCCGGTAATATTTTTGACGAACTGCGATTCGTTGATGTTTCCAAGTTCCATGCATTGATTCATGCCGTCTGGTAAAACCTGTAGATCCTGTGAAGCGTGAACATTTTGGCTGGGAAGCACGTTACAGAATCATAGAAGGAATCGCGAAGGGAATTCTTTATCTCCATGAGGAATCTAGGCTTACGATTATTCACCGCGATCTCAAAGCTAGCAACATTCTGATAGATGAAGAGATGAACCCAAAAATCGCAGACTTTGGCACAGCAAGGTTATTCGATATTGATCAAACGGGAGCCGAAACAAGGAATATCGCTGGGACCTTGTAAGTGTACAATCATTAAAGCCCTTAACCTACAAATTTCAATCCTAGATAGTTTGTATCTCCCTAATAAGGTATGAACATAAAAACTCAAGTACATTACTACAACTTTAATCAAGTCACCATTAGTTACAGCGTTGATTATATGCAGCGGATACATGGCTCCTGAGTACATAACCCGCGGACGCTTCTCAGTAAAGTCGGACTTATTTAGTTTCGGTGTGATAGTTTTGGAGATTGTGAGTGGCCAAAAGACCAGTAGCTTCCGCATCAATGAGGAAGCCGAAGACCTTCTAACATATGTAAGAATAAATGAGCAGAATCACTACTACGATTTCAGAAATTCTGCTTGTAGCTGGTTGAAGGTTTTATTATTTTAATTTTTTGTCTCAGGCTTGGAGAAACTGGAACCAAGGGACACACTTAAATTTAGTAGATCCTACTCTGACAGCAGGTCGGAGAAGTGAAATGGCAAGATGCATCCACATTGGATTGCTATGTGTTCAAGCAAATGAAGCTGATAGGCCAACAATGGCAGACGTTGTCGTTATGCTTAGCAGTTGTTCGATGACACTTCCTGTGCCTTTAAGGCCCGGGTTTGTTCACCATGGCATCAGCAATTCCAGCGGATCAAACACGTTAGAGGAATGCAGAAGCAAATGTACCGAAAGTTCTAATAACGAGGTTTCGATTTCTGAGCTAGATCCGAGGTAATGGTGTTGGATGATCCGATCTCGAAAAAGCTCTGCCAATTTGCCGATAAAGCCATCATTTTATCCGATCAGCAAATTCCGTCTACTATAGCTGGCATCAGTTGCCAACTGAATATTTTTTAATAGATATTTCCTTCTATTTCAAATAAATGTCATTACATAGGAATGCACAGAATACACACTTATTAAGAAAGTTAATGAAATATCTGATATACCCTTATTAATTACATGTTAAAGTGCCTTGAAAATATAATCTGTGTAATTAAGATGTGAGAAAAATTAAAGGGTAATTTTGGAAGTAAAATCATAAATATGCATAAAAAGTCACAAACACTTATTTTGGATAATTAAAGTCCCTACACTTATTTTGAATAAGAGGGAGTATATAATTTCATGTTATTATATATGAGTAATTTCTTTACAAAATTTATTTGAGAACTATTGCGTTTTTATTGTCTTTTTCATCTTCGTTATTTTTCTCTTAAAAAAATCCTAAAACAAATAACTCAAATCTTTTTTAAATCTCCAACTTATTACTTTTTAAACGCCTATATAACAAGATAATTGGTGTATATAAGTACAAGTACTTTTTCCAATCGATGTAAAAGTATTTTTTTGGTTAATATAATAGTATTTATGGTATAACGTAAGAATTATATTGGCTTTTTGTAAGTTAAATAAATGCACTAAATAATATAAGGCATTATTTTTAAGTACAGGAATGCCACGAATAGACCAAAACAAAATTTGGCTAATCAAGCTTTGAGCCTGAACCGTAAGATTTATCAGGCATGAACTAAAGCTCATGTACTAGTTGACTAAATGTAAGGACAGGAAATTCACAAGGAGTTCTAAATGATTGTTGATTAAGTAAGACACCAAAAGTCTTCTTTTCCCCCTGCCTCGAGCTGTTTATGATGAAACAAGTGCAACTTAGATAGTCATGATATGTGATTGGATGTCCATATCATGCAAATTAAGTTCTCCAATAACTTGTGGCACTAGATAATTTGAATATGAAAGATTCTCTTATTGAGCTCCAACTAATGTAATAGACCGTGACATATTTTCCCTGAAAATTGGTAAATATACTTCTGCTACAAAAAAGAGTTGGGATAAGAAACACTCAATTTTTCGTGCTTTTATTACAGTTAAGCGATCTTCTTAGGATAATTTGTCCAACCCAAAGATAACT
This sequence comes from Erythroxylum guanchezii, assembly GCA_025629825.1. NCBI lineage: Eukaryota > Viridiplantae > Streptophyta > Magnoliopsida > Malpighiales > Erythroxylaceae > Erythroxylum > Erythroxylum guanchezii. Next base: position 32,115,177 of record JAOTAX010000002.1, read on the forward strand.
ATAATGCCCTATTTGTGTAGTTTTATAATGTTCCTTGACCACATAACTCAATGTTATTTTATAGACCAATTTATCCCTAGGTCTAACAACTTTATAGTGGAAACTTTATGGAACAATATTCTCCTAGTTGGTGGGAGAAGTAGTTATATTACAAATTTTGAGAATGGATCTCCATAAATGATTCAACTAACAACATGTGAAGAAAATATGTTCCATTTTCATCTTGTTATCTATATAATACACGTGTGAAATAAAATCATAAATCTAGAAAGCCTATTAAGAGTAATTAGTTTTCCCTTTATGGCAAGCTAAAAACTGAAAGATGTATGTAGATGAGCTTGTTTAAGCCATAATAGTTTATGCCATTGCACCTTAGGACAAGGTGTCCTAAAAAGAAGTTGAAAGGAGGGATTTGAATAAATACTAGAGGAAGTTTTAGTCTAGACTAACATATCTGCCTTGTTGGTGATTAGATTTGATCCACCTACTTTATAACTGGAAATACTATCCTTTTATCAAGGGAAAAACGAGGCAATGTAGCTTTCCATCTATCTATTCTAGGCTTCAGAATATCCATTGGAGTGACACTATTCTCTGCTCAATTGTCTCACTTGGAGGACAGTAAGTGAGTTTTAGCTATAGTCGAGCATCTCTAGCCCCTAAGTCTAAGTTTTACATATGGGAGCAATGTTTTAGTCTAAAGATGGAGTGTTAGCAGAAGTAGAAGCTGGAAGTTCTTTATTCGGAACCTTAGAACAACTCAAGTTCAAAGGAAGGAAATGAGAAATGTCCATAAGATCAAGATATAGACTGCTAGATAAAAGCTAGGAAAATAAGTTATAGAGAGTGCAAGAGTGTAGGGAATGAAAAACAGGCCAATGTAGGAGGAGAGGATGGTAGAGCAACAAGTAAGAGGAAGAATGTTGAAAGAGTTACTAATAAAGAATGGTGGCAAAGTGTAGGAGAGAAAAGAAGAAGTTGTAAAATGATAATGTCACAATAGCAATAAGGAGAGTAAGAAGCTAGGGGAGTAGAAGCTACAGGGACCAGTGGTGAAGAGTGAGCAGTGAACAATGTTCAGTGAGAGTCTATTTGTACAAAACCTTGCAAATAATTTCTCTTCTTAATTTGAAATGTATCCTTTTAATTTAAAAAATTAAATAAGTTTTATTAAAGCCAAAATTTAATAAATCATGGGCCATTCTTGAAAATTGTGGTGGTCTATTGTCATACTGTGTAAGGCAAGTCTCTTGACATTGTCAAATGGAAATGGAAAATTAGAGCGCCAACAATGACTTCAGAAATGGAAAATTCAACATGCCACACAAACATGCTTTCGACAGAGGCATTAGATAATCTGATTATGAAAGATTCTTTGATTGAGCTCCAACTACTGTTGTAGCACCCCACTCTCGCAAGACACATACCCGACATCCTGGTGATATCCGAGTACGTATCTCACAAGGGTGACATG
>JAOTAX010000002.1:32142040-32155242 GCA_025629825.1 Erythroxylum guanchezii
TAGAATCCACTAAGTTTCGAAAGATCAACCTTAAAAACTCTTTAAGTCCAAGGATTTAATTAATCAACTCGATTATTCAAATCCTTGTTAAAAACCTTAGTGTATGAAGTGGGGAAATTAATGCAAGAGGTCTACTGGATCAACAAAATCAGCTTTACCAAACACAACTAGGCAGATAATGACAATCAATGCATTCACCAAAGACATATATGAAACTTCATATATTTAAGCACAATGTTCAACATAAATCACTCCATATCATAAATCATTGTCAACATCTGATTAAACTATAATCAGACTAATTCAATCGCAAACTGTAATCTCCAACTCGGAGTTTTTTTACAAGCATATAACTGAACTTTAAGACAATAAATGATTACTCCCCTTTGAAGCTCTCGGTGAACTCAAACCATTGCTACATTCTCAAGATGGTCGGAAGCCTAGACACGCATAATGCCGATGATGTCCATCACTGATAGAATTCTGACGTTAAACATGACTCCAAGGATCGGTGGAACTGCTGTGAAGAAGATGATGATCGGAGAAGCAGGATGAAGGTGTTGCGGTTGAGAGTGGATCGTCCGTGGTGGCTGCCAAATCTGCAAAATCAAAAACAAGAAAACCTCGGTTATCGTATCTGTATTCTCTTCTCTAATGTGGCCGACCTCTCTCCTTTAACCTAATTTGGTGAGTCTTTTATAGCTGCTGCTTCGGGTCGGGTCGCTACAGTGAGGTAAATTTCCATAAATGGTTCGGATATCCGCCCGTACGTCGCAACGTGTAAATAAATTCCTCGTCGCGACGTGTAATCTGGTATGCTCGTCGCGTCGTGTAAATTGATGGACGTCGCGAAGTATGGACTTGACTGGCTCGTCGCGACGTGTGAGTTGCTCTGTTGATGCATCGCGACGTATGAGGAACCTTGTTGACTTTTCATGTCGTTGACTCCATTTTTCCTACAAAATCAAATAGCATTTCGCATTATCAATTGTCCTTAGGAAAAATTATCATACAATCAATATCAAATCGTGACAATTTACTGACAAATTGCAAATTACAAGAGCTCGTTATAAGGGACCAATTTAAGCACAAAAGTCATCAATTAGGAGTCAACGAGTGCATAAATAGTTATGGAAATGCAGCCAATTTATAATGTAAACTTGGCTCAATCATGCACATACAATTTAAATAGAAGCACATATAATTAAGTTTACACATCTTGTTTAACTCATAATACGCTCCAGAAAAGTTATTGCCTCGATAATCTGGAGATGTCTGGATGTTGATGATCACCATATGTGTTTATCGTCATGCAATACACATATAATTCACAAATCACTAACTTGGTTGATCATATGATTATTCAATCATTCACATATATATATGCCATGTTTCAATGCATGCTTAATTGACCTTCCAGGTATGTATTCATATGCAAAGATCTTGACCATTCAATTATTATAGCTTGTATATTACCACTTTGCATTCAGGTTGTACATTAAGTAAGCTTGATTTATTCCAATTTCATCAATGATACATTCATAAAAATTTTCTGGCAATATATCTTCATACATTTTCCCAATTCTCATTCATCCATATCTAATACACATTAATCATATCCTTAAAAACATGTTTGGATACATTGATATCAAAATTGTAATTAACAATCTAAACTTATCAAGCTCTTAATAAATTAATCAAACAACATACTAGGTTCATTCCTAGCTTTAATCAAGTCCAAATACACCAATTTAAAGTGACCAATTCTCAGTTGGTTCAACAAGTATAGATAGTTAAAGTTAACATTCTAAAACTGGGGCCATGATCATGATGGATGTTGCCAGAATCGTGATAGAAGCCAATGCAATTGGCCACGATCGTAGGATGAGGGCCACAACTGTGCTCTGCCTTTCTTCCTTCATTTCTCCATGAATTCCACATACTTAAAAACATCACTAACACTTTAAGTTTTCCAGAATTCATGTCCTTTTATGAAACTTCATTTCATACTAATCTAACTACCATTTTGGTTACATTAAATCTCACAAAATCTACCCATTTATGCCATTAACAATCATTTTTTTACAAGCACATTTCAGCTATAAATTTTCCAGATTCAACATCACCTTAAGAACACCTATCTTTAGTTTGAATTCGTCATCAATTATACCCCAAATCCCAACTCAAAATCAGTCATACCATATCCCCTGAACTACTGCTTTCATGTATGCAAAAACTGAACAGATAATACCCATTCATGCATCATTTTCCAGCATACATTTAACACCAGTATCACAATCAATCCATCCCTAATCAATCATCATTAAGTTCTGTTAGCATATACTACATTAAGTCAGTATTTTACTTACTCGTTCAGCCCAATCGTCTCCTCAAATGTCAACCTAGCTTAGCCTTATATGCATGCAAGATCATCCCAAGTGCAATGACAAGAAAAAGACAGCAAAATCTGTCTATCTTTATGAAGAACTTGTCCAAGGTTTTGAGGTGATAATGGACAAAATTTAGGCAAAAATTAAAAGTTATGAGGGAGAAGTAAATTTCGGTGGTGAGAAGGAGGAGAGGGATGAATCACAGCAAAAACAATGAAAAAGATGATTCTGCATTAGTTTAAAATTATTAGGTGCAAGGTGTCTATATATTAGAATGACACTTTTCATGTTTACATGCAAGTCATTTCTCCTCACCTTATGATGCCAAATGTCACCAAGATCCTAAGTCATTTGTCACTCAATTTTACTGCCATATGTCACTTATTTCTTAAGCCTAGTCATCCTAATTTTTCACGTCAACTTGTCTTGCCACTTGACATTTTTCCTAGACTAAATGCACATATTGATTCATCAATCTCTCAACTGTAACAATTAATTCCAAACTACTAATTGTAATCCATCAATTCTTATTATTGGTAAACCAAAGTATAAGACATTAGAAATACACATTCATGTCATATTCATTATTAAACTTTCATGCCCTAGAACATGTCAGTTGAGTATAATTTTTCAAAATCAAAATTCATGTGTGAATGCTAATATTATGCATATGAATACAATAATAAAATGAAATCATAAATGTACTAAATTCATTCTATATGATGCAACTTATGTGACTCAGTAGTCTAACACTTTAATCTCTCAACAATTTAAGAAACAAGATAAAACAACTCTCCCCCCTCCCGCCTTAAGACATTTGTCCTCAAAATTCTTAGCTAACTGTTTCCACAGATGGGGGTAATGTTATCTCATGTTTTTCTCAGTCTTCTAATTAGCTTCTTCTCTCGAATGATTTCTCCAAGTACTCGATTCCTCAGATTCCTCAACGGCTTAGCCTGATATTTGATCTTTTTTTTTTACTGATTTCTTCACATAATTTCAAATTATTTGCAATCTCAACTTCTTGAGTATACTAACATGAAATACATTATAGATCTAAGTCCTTTTAGCAATAGCAATAGTGTCATCTCAAATTCAAGGACCTAATAACGTAGTTTGGATACTTTACAACCGATAAAGTACAGGCATTCTCTATAGTATGTTTCACTTCTTATTCCTGAGTATCATAATTATCCAACTCCAATATTCACCTCTGATTCATTTAATATTCATTCATTCCTAAAAATGGAACATTTGGTCTATATGTTCAATGAAAGTCCTTATAAAAAGAAGATTTCTCTCCAAATTTTACCTGTATTGTTCACAAAATCTTTCTCAATCAACTATGTTCATCGTTACTTTTCTGCCATTCCTAATACCTCAATAAGATCATTTACTATCATATATGTTACATGGCCAAAATGTTCTATACACTAAAGCTTGGTGAAGCAGTAGGCGTGCACATTTACTTTTATGCCTTAGTATGTACCACTAAGATCATTACATCTTATCTATAGATTTATTTTTAAAAAATAGGCAATTAATATCTTAAGCTAATGATACCTCGATCTCAATTGATTCTGGATAACATTTGAGTATTTTATGACTATACAGAAGTTATTTATCGTTAATAGTTTTTTTTAGAAATTAAAAAATATCATTGATGAATGGTATATTACACCGGGTGAACTGCTAGAGAGCCACGTGCTCCCATTACACAGTTAGAATAAAAACGACGACGCATTACATAACTGACTATAAACCAAATAAGCAAAATGATCTCCTTCTTTTATGAAACTTCTAGACTTTACTCAATTAGGGTTGGCGATGGCTAAGTGAAGAGGGTCGAGGAACTATGTCGACGAAGAATCTGTCGACGCAGGGCACTCCCCTCTCTTGTCAACTTATGACAACAAAACTTGATAGGTACAAGTCGCTAGGTCATCGATTAGGGTTAGTTCTTTCCAGAATATAACTCCTTTTCTTTAATTTCAGCGGGGTGACAGATCTCTTTAAGGCTTTAGCTAACAGTGATCCCAGATTGGAAACACCAACTAGGTAAGATTTCTCCTTATTTCTTACCCTTCTCTACTCCTTCTGCTAACTATCTCATCGAAGAGCTGAGAAGCTAACTTCTTGTTAGATCCTGTGATGTCCTGTGGGGAGGAGGCTAGTTGGGTTGACTTTGATGGAGGCTGTAACAGATATATCCATCACTACAAATGATAGAAGATTCAAGTAACTCTTTCTTAAATACTGCATAGATCTTTAGTTCTGTGATATGGTGTCTGCTTGTGTTGAGCTTGAGATTTGCTCTTTGTTATGTATGTAGGCTATAATCTCCAAATACTGATCAGTCTACCACTACAGCGTCGGTTGAACTAATGGATGATCAGTTATTCCCTGATGTTTGTAGTAGTGAGGTCAATGATAGAATTTAGAGAATTAGTCTAGTCTCTAAATCTTTTACCATTTCTTTCATTCCAAATAACCTGAGCACATATAGCAACCAATATTAACAGGATTTCCTTCTCATGTTTAGTCATCTACAAGTGACGGATATCCAATAGAATATCTTTAATACTTCCATAGGAGTAATCCGAGAAGCTTAGATTAGAGATCTTTACCCAAACTTCCTTTGAGAACATACAGTCAAAGAATAAATGATCTCTAGATTCATCCTCCTGCTTGCAGAGTGTATAGGTCTTAGAAATGGTTAGGAAATTCAACCTATCCAGAGTGCTTAGTCTGTTCAGCATAATGAGCCAAAGTAGGAAACTCACATTCAGTCCAAGAACCTTGCTCCATATCAGTTTATCCCATCCGACAAGATTATCAGTCCTCTCCCTCATTCTTCTTACATCTTTTATAGTGATTTCTGAAATAGGAATTCCCTTCCACAAGTAGATATCCCTCTCCCCCTGACTTCGAAATTGAGGCAGGGATAACAATCTAACCTCAACTGGGGGGAGGGACCAATTCCCATTACTGATAATTGCTTGGAGCTTTGAATCCTTAGGAAATCGAATTAGTAGAGATCTAGCCAAATGATTGTGAATTAGTGATCCATTCCCTATCCAATTGTCATACCATAGTGGATTCTATCTCCTGTCCCAATCCGATATAGAATATGCTAAAACATACCCTCTCTCAATCTAACAGTTGGTTAAAGAACCAAGTGTAGCTATTTTTGGGCTTGAGGGCCCACAAACTTCCTCCTTTTATTATATAGGAGTGGATCCAAATAGTCCACATGGTCTGTTTTTCACTGAGTAGTCTACAAATCCGCTTGGAAGTGAGAAGTTTGTTTTTGCTGAATAGAGAATCCAGGCCTCACCCTCCTTCTTCTCTTGGTTTGCAGATTGTCTTCCAACTAACTTTTGCTAATCCTTTTTTTCCATTCCCTTTACCCCATAAGAATTGGTTCATCAGTTTTTCCATTGTTTTGGTCAGCCCTTTTGAAAGAAAAAGATAGGAGCACTAATAGGAATTTATAGACAAAATTATAGATTTTAGAAGTTGAATTTTCCCTCTATAGGATAGGGCTCTATTTTCCCAAGCCCCCAATCTTTTCTAAATCTTTTCAATCACGGGAATCCATTCACAAAACCTTAGTCGCCTTAAAGAGATAGCAATCCCCAAGTATAGCAGGGGAGGATCTTTTGCTTCCATTCCAGTAATTTGAGACAAAAAATTTGAGAGTTGAGAAGCACTTTTGGAGAGGATGAGGTAACTCTTGCTTTGATTCACAAATAGCCCCGACATCTCCTTAAAGAGATTGAGGGATTTCATCAACAAGGTGACTGAGTGGACATTAGCCCTGCTTAGGAGAATAAGATCATCTGTAAAACATAAACTAGTTAGTGAAATCTTCTTACATTTTGAGTGGAATCTAAATTTTGGATCCGAAGAGGTGTTGTGCTTTAGAATTTGAGTAAGAAGCTCCATGCAAATTAGAAATAGGTATAGGGATAGAGGATCCCTTTGCCTAAGCCCCTTCTTGCCTTTGAACATCTCCGTAAGGCATCCATTTATCAATATCCCATAGGAAGCAGTAGAAATACATTCTTGAATCCAATGTATGAACTTTAAGGGAAACTTCATAACCTCCATTGTTTTTAGAAGGAAACACCAATTGACACTATCAAAGGATTTCTTTAAATCAATTTTAATAGTCCAATTTTGGGGACTTCTCTTCTGATTGTAACCTTTAAGAAGCTCCTGCACTATTAGGATATTGTCCCCTATATCTCTATTGGCCAAAAAAGCTCCTTGGTTCTTATTGATGAGGAATTTAAGAACCTCCTTCATCCTGTTAGCCAAAATTTTTGCAACGATCTTATAAAGGAAGTTAGTGTATAAAATAGGCCTATAATAATTCCAAGTTTCTGGACTGAAATTTTTAGGGATTAAACATAGATAAGTCTTGTTTATTTCCTTCAGTAAGACACCTTTCAGAAAAAATTCCTGGATTTCTTCCTTAACTATCCCCCCCCCCCCAAAAGCTAGACCATGCTTTCTGGTAAAAGAACCATTTAGACCATCTGGTCCCGGTGATTTAGAACCATTCATGCTAACGACAACCTTCTCAATCTCCTGACCAGAGACAGGTCTTAATAGCTAAGCACTTTCATTCTCAGGAATTTTGGTTGTGATGAATTATGCAACATCATGATTATGCTATAGTAAAATGGCCTTTGTACCTAATAACTTTTTATAGAAACCCGTGGCCTCTTTAGCAAGTTCTTCCTATCCATACACTTCCACACCTTCTTCAGTTTTAATAGAGGAGATTCTATTAATATTCCTTGGGGTTAACAAAGAATTGAAGAAAAACTTTGTGGATCTATCTCCATCCTTCAACCAATTAACTCTAGCTCTTTGTCATATAAAGACCATTGATTATTCAACACCTCTAAGCACTTTTTAAGGGCTGCCTTTTCCTCCATAGCTAGATTTCCATCCAAGGGGTTTACCGCTAGTGAGTTCTGAATAGAGTAGAATTTCTCTCTTGACATGTCAACCTCCTTAGTAAGATTCTTGCCTCTCTTGCTGTTAAGGATCTTCAACTCCTATTTAATATCCTTAAGCTTCTGAATGCATAAGTACTACTTAGTCCCATAACACCTATACTCTAGCCCTTTTAATATTGCTTCTTAAAACCCATCTACACTAGCTAGGAAATTGTTGAATCTGAATGGGTGGTACAATATGGATGTAGTGAACAAGAAATCAATTCTTATAGGAGTATGATCAGAGATACCAGGGTTTAGGAATTTTGCAATGCTTCTTGGATAGGTAGAGTACCATTCCTCATTTACCAAAACCCTATTTAGATTTTTCCTAATGTGCCAAGTAGGACTTTGCTTATTGGACCATGTAAACAGATGTCCTTCCATTTTTAGATCTAACAATCCCACCTCCTGCATGCACTCATATAAATCAGAGGAGTAGTTGAGCAAGTTGCAATTGCCTTCGGCCTCTGCCCTGAAAGCAGTGGTGTTAAAGTCACCACCCACCATCCAAGGGAGAGTAACCAAAACCTTAATTCGTCTAAGGTCATTCTATAGCTCAGATCTTTGGAAAACTTTGTTGAAACCATAGACAAAAGTAGCTAGAATCTGAGAATTATCCATTTTGAAATAGATCATAGTGTGTATATGCTGCTGTCCAAAATCCAATGCTTCCACTTCCAAAAATTCAACATCAAAAGCTATGACAATCCTACCATGGACATGACATTGGTGATTAGTAATGAACTACCAATTGCTTCCTAAACATGCCAATTTATTCAAATTTGCTTCTCTAATTTTAGTTTCCAATATACAAAAAACCCTAGGCTTTTCCTTAAGGACAAAGTCCCTTAAAGCATTGAGCTTGGATAGACTATTTATTCCATGAACATTCCATACTAATAAGGTCATAGGCAAGTAGATTTTCCTTTAGAGCTTTTCCTATTGCTCCTCACACTTTTCCTAGACATGGTCTGCTTATTTTTTTCTTCTAGGTTATTGCCATTCTGTTGATCTACCCTTTGATGACTTTATTCAACTAGCTCACTAGTGGCAGCACCCTCACTTAGATTGGGATCATTTGTTTCCATCTCATTACACCTTATGTTAGTAAAGCTATTGCAGTCTTCTTCAGTCTTATTAATTTGTTCCTCCCTCTGTTGAACTGACTCAATATTGTTCTCCACCTGATTGTGTTCTTGTGTTTCTAGAGGTCCATTTGGTGGCTAGAAAATCCCTTGGTTCTCCTCCACTTGTTCTGTCTCCTCTTTCTGCTTTTGATCCTCATACTCATTTTTCTCCAACCCCATCATTTCCCAATAATCCCCTTTAAGAAAAGTTCTGCCTGTAGGTTTCCATTCCTTTCCCTAAGCCTTTAGACATGGTCTCCATTGATAGGTTACTAAAACCTTGTCCTCTCTAAGAGAATTTTCATCAGCTAGTCTAAGGATAGGAATGCTATCTTGCATTTCTTTGGTAATATCCATACTGATACATAACCATGCAAAACCTACCCCTTTCCTCAAAGTCGTATTCTCATCCATACATAAAGGCTTTCCTAGATAACTCGCCAACATACCTAACCCCTTAGTGGTCCAATATTCTAAGGGAATATTGTGGATGTTCACCCATAAGGGAATACTCTTCCTTCTAATTTTCTCTAGTTCCATTCCAGGATGCCAGTTTTGTAGGAATAAAGGAAGCTGTGAAATATGCCAAGGACCTTCTTCCATTACCTTTAGAGCTTCCGATTTGGAAGAAAAGGTGAAAATTATATTGTCCTCTTCGGATAACATTACCTCCATGAGCCCTCTTCCTTTCCAATTCTTAGTCACCTATGCTTGTATGATAGGAAAAGCAGGCCTTTTTTCCATAAAGAAGCCAACAAGTGTAGCTTCCCATGTCTTAGCTCCTTACTAAACAATATCTAGGCTGGGAGCTACCATCATCTTGCCTTCAAACTCAATCGGAGAGCTGAACACCAGTGGGGAGTCTGAGTCATCTCCCACTACTTGTTTCCAAGTTCTCCTAGGTCCTCCTGCCTTGTTTCCAGTTGTAGTAGCTACAAAACTCTTAGGTTCAGCCACTTTGGTATGTTTAGGAGAGGTATTAGCAATAAGAAGGGGGTGGGGAGGGTGAGCAACAATCTTAGAGGGTAAGGGAATGTTAGGGTTAGGGTTAGGGTTAGGGTTCAGGTTAGGATTTGGAAATGTGGATAAAAGAGATGGGAATTCTGAGTTCATGGTTTCTTTATTTTTGTGTACAGGCCAGATCTGGGACAAGAAAGGAGCAAAAAGGAAATAAGATTGCCATGGAACCTGGAAAAGATTGCAAAAAGAGGTGGAGCATTTGGGAGAAGAGTCTGGACTAACGACAGAACTCTGGAAGGGTAGTAGGAGGGTAAGAGAGAGGGAGGGAAAGAATCTGATTGAGATTTGTGTTTCTGTTTGCAGATCTGATAAGGTGATTGAAAGCTAAGAATGTGGGTAAGACAATAGGTTGAATAGCAAAGGACGAAAATTGAGAGTTAGGGATAATGGAGATAGTGGAGATGGTGGTTGGAAGTGGTGGAGTGGCGGCCTGGAATTGAGATTTGTATTTTTGTTTGCAGATCTGAGATGGTGATTGAAGGCTAAGAATGTGGGTAAGAGAATAGGCTGAACAATAAAGGAGGAAAAGTGAGAGTTAGGAACAGTGGAGATGGTGGAGATGGTGGCTGGAAGTGGTGGAGTGGTGACCTAGAAATGGTGAAGAAGGTTGTTGGAGATTCATCGGGCCTATTTATCCTTAGTAGTTACCATTTCAATATATCCACATAAATCCATGCTTTCACTATGCTACTCTGAGTCATCTAAGAATTTTAACCATGGGGACTAAGACTTAAGAGCATTCAATATGTCATAGATCACTACCTGTACCATATCTAAGCATGTAATACATATGTGCTCAATAACATCATTCGCCAAGGTAACCACCGTATCAGATGTGCACTCACAATAACTGATCAACTTAACCTTAAGGACTTCTACATATATCGCTATCATTTATTTCACCTTACATAAGTATGTTCTCAATCAATTTAGAAATATAAGATACGTAACCATCATGAAATCCTGATATCAGATCCAATGATATAACCTTATACTAAATCATAAACTCTTAACATAATAATTAATCAACCATTCCAGTTCTAAGTTCAACCTCTCAAAATAATAAAATTTTTTGGTTTCTTTCAATTTAGCCTATACACTTTTAACCTTATCATTTCTACCTGCACCTCTATTTTTTTTCTCCGCCAATTCCATGAAAATGTATTCACATCCACATTAATTCAAAGTATAACCACAACACAATACTGATATCATATACGATGATATAACCACGAATACAAATACATTGAATCTATGTCTAACACATCGAACCATGTAATATTTCCTATATCAAGCTATTAACAAACTTTCATTTTCTCACACTTTGACAGATCATCATTCTTCTCATTGTTTCTAAAAGTTCAGACTCTTAACGAATGTTCATGTGTGTGACTTATTTAAATGCAACTAAGACTGGGAATCAGTTGATGCATGCCTAATTTAACATTAATCGATATTGACAATGTATGAGGTGTTTAAGATGCATTTTACTTAACATATATTATGATAAATGCCCATGTAAGATACTAAACTTGGACTCTAATACCAAAATGTAACATACCACTGTCATAGAGCATATGCCTGACATACCAGAGGATATTCAAGAACATACCCTACGGGAATGGCATGTTAGCACAATCGCATTAACACTTTTTAAGGCACCACACATATCATAAGCACACCAATATTCATTTTTCCCCATTTCATTTACAAACATATACAGTCATAAATGTCATTACACTTCAGAATTCACAATTACATTTGACAATAGTTAAGAAATGCTAATCTTGATGCATAATGACTTTACACATTTGCAGGTACAACTGATCCCGACCACAAACTCATATCCAAATGCAGTAGCTATACTTCAACTAGACTAGCTAGGTCTTTTCTGGACCTAAAAAACAATGTTGCAAATTTTGATGAGTTTATGAACTCAGTGAGTGAACCATCATCGATGTATTCACCTAGGTCAGAATAAAAAGACAATTTATAACCCAATGCAACAAGCATATCATATCGTCCAGTAGTTAATACCACATCGCATTTTATCATACTTCAAAAAGTTTATCATGTATAGAAGCACTGCATATCATTATTCCAATTCAATTCAATAATTCATCTCAATTTTAATCATATAATACATGTACAAACGTATATGCAAATGCACATGTGATTTCATTCTTAATTTGCTTTGATGTGATCGAGCGCCTATCAACCTAATTTACTGTCCTATATCTGTTGTGGATGCCGAGCACATTTTTGACCATAATCCATTGTGGATTCTGAGTTCATGCTATCTGAGCCCGAGGCTCTTTATCACAACCCTGAGTTAAAGCTCTCTCCTCACATTAGTCACTCTAGTCAAAACTCCCTTTATCTGGTCATGCATTTCAATGTAATAAGATGCATCAATTCACATGTTATGCTTTTAGTACTTTTCATTCAATGTGCTCTTGTCATATATCAAATACCTCGGAGCTAAATCCGACATTCATCATTTAGTTATTCATAAATTCCATATTACATATATAATTTAAACAAAAGCACATATAATTAAGTTTATACATCTAGGTTAACTCATAGTACACCGTAGTGTCGATAATCAGGGGACATCATTGTGTCAATAATCTAGGGAAACCTTAGTGTCAAGTTACAGGAGCGGCTGCAGACCCTTCTAAGCATGCCTATTTACCCACAACTAGGACCTAGCAGTTTTTAAAACAAAACATTTCAGATTTCATAATCACATGTAAGTGATATAGTGCATAACATATGACTTTATTCCATTTTGCTCAAATTTAACATATTCATTCACATTTAATCAAACATAACATGCCTTATAAGCATAAACATTTGCAATAATGCACCAATGAATACATTAAGTAATTACATATTACATGTACTCACACAAGTCCTCAATTCACAAACATTCACAAGTAACACATTACTAGTGTTCTCTAAATCACATTAGCATTCATAAGTAAACTTCTTTCCTTTTGTTAGGGTTATGTAAATATAGTGCCCTGGAAAGCAAGTGTATTTACGTATAACTTAATCTTCTTCCAGTTATTTTTGTAATGAAAATATTTATTACTAATAAAACAAAAGAGTTCCATTTTATTTGTATGAGCATTATATAACTAGTCATAAGGTACCAAGATTCTTTTGTAAATAACATACATACACTTGGAGATGTATGGGAAATATGTATATTATTAGAATCTAAATTATTTGATTCACAGTTGAATAATCAAGTTGGTTGTTTGATTATGGTTTAGACTGTAGTGTTGCAATTTATCCCCTTGTAAGTAAAGGAGTTTACTTTAAGAGAATGATGAGTTTCATATCATGATAGTAGTTATCTATTAATAATGGCACTATTAAATGAATCAAGAATCACACATGTTTTTTAAGATTAAAGTAGGTCATTTTTTTAATCCTAAAACATACAATTTAACATTTTTTAATTACGAATCACAATTTTGATGAGTGGTGAACTCATATGTGTTTCATTATAATTCTTGATATAATCGGAATGAATTTTTACAAAGTATCAATCTAGTGTCTGCGTGTTGGAATTATTAATTAAAACATGTATCAGGGAACATTCACTCAAATAAAGAGTTTATAGTGATATCATCACTTCT
>JAOTAX010000002.1:32169361-32190203 GCA_025629825.1 Erythroxylum guanchezii
AAGATTAAAGTAGGTCGTTTCTTTAATCTTAAAACATACACTTTAGCATTCTTTTATTACGAACCACAATCTTGATGAGTGGTGAACTCATGTTTGTTTCATTATAATTCTTGAAATGATCAGAAAGGATTTTTACAGAGTATCAATCTAGTGTCTGCATGTTGGAATTATTAATTGAAACATGTATTAAGGAACATTCACTCAATTAAATAGTTTATAGTGATATAATCACTTCTAGATGTTTTAAGGAGATTGATGATTAAACTAGCGCCAGTAGTTTGATAGACTAGCTACCCATCAAGTCTTAACACCAAAATGAGATTTTGTGTGTTAATCACCATATAGAGTGAAGCGGGAGATCTAGAAAGAAAAAACAAATAAGGGCAAAATGGTAATTTTACCCTTGATTATGCAGATGGCTATAATATGGTTCATAATAGAGTTTGCAAATGGACATCTAATTTAAAACATGTGTTCTCATAATATTTAGTAATTCAAGAGTTCAGTTAATTATCTTTAGTGGAATGACATTTGGTTAATAATTTGGAATTAATTCTAATGAGATTAAATTAATTCCAGGCTTGTTAGAGCTTGAATTATATAAGTCCAATTAGATTCCCCACTTTGCTTCTAGGAAAGGTTATCAAGCAAAGTAAGAAAAATAAAAAGAGGTTACCAGATAGAAAATAAGAAAGAAAGGATCGAATTAGATTAGGAATAATAAGTCCTGGACAATTTAATTAAGAGTTAATTAAATTGGTTTTTAAGGCTATGATTAAATGTTGGGCTTACACCAATTAATTGTTAATTAGAAGCCCAAAATGAACATTTAATATTAGGCTAGATTTCGGTTTGATTTGATTAATTAGATTAATTAAATCGAAACAATATTTGTAAAGACAAAAGGAGGGCAAAATCGAAATCTACAGTGATGTGGATTTCAGTATATAGCTAAATGGACAGCTGCACATTTAGCATTGAATTGCTAAATATAAGGTGGGTTTTTATCATGCTTAATCATCATTAAATGATTTAATGGTTGTCATTTATTGTTGGCATGTAGAAAAACAAATAAGCCTTTTAGCATTCATTTGATTAAAGAAGGAAGTAGTGCATTTGTTGCTCTCTCTCCCTTCTTTCATCATATAACCGAAAATGAGAGTGTCTTGTTTTTTCTTTTCTTTTCATCTAGCCTTATTAAACAAATGAGAATGTCTCATTGATTGCCCTCTCTTTCATTTTGATTAAAAGAATGATGTGGTGCATTGGTTGTTAAGACTTCCTCCTCCTTTCTTTCATGAGCTAGCCGTCTCATTTTGGTTCTTTCAACTAGTTGATCATAAAAGGAAAACCTCTACAATATTTCTTCTCCTTTCCCACCAAAGGATCTTGTTATCCAAGTTTTCCAAGGAGAACAAGTGGTAGATCGGATTAGTTGAGGATACAATAGTGAGGAGAAGATATAATAGTGACGAGAGGATACAATAGCGAGCAGTCAAAGCTATAGGAAAGGAGTAGGTAAAGTTTCGATCTTGTTCTTATGCTATTTATTTTTCTAATACCGTATCATGTATGGATTAAAACATGTTGATTTGGTTATCATGCTTCCGTGGAGTTTTGATTTCGGAAAAAGTTTTTGAAATCTACCATTTAGCCAAATCTAGTATGATATTGTTTTCGATCCAACACCTTTAACAACTTATAAGTTCCAAAATTAGATACTTTGTTATCTAATAACAAATTCCTCAAGTTATTACTTCAATTAAAAATCCAATTCTTATTCAACCTTTAATTAACTTATTCCATATCAAACTAGGTTCATTTTGCACCTTAATTAAGTCCAATTACACCATTATAAAGTACCTTAACCTTATATAATCCAACAATTGGCCAAAACAAACCTTTTGTCCTTCCTAAGTACTTCCCACGACCATCCAAATGAGCCATATAAATCCCATGAACAGCCTTCATTTTGCTTCTACATTTTACTCCTTCATGTTCTATCCAATACACCTTCACCAAAGTCCACCAGTTTCACTTCAATTCTACCTTATTCATGCTTCAATCCCTTATCAAATTCAAGTCCAAACGTAATTCAAAAATTATTCTTTAGACAACTCACAAATCATTATCTTACATACATCAAAACCAAAACATAATTTGTCAAACAAGGATCATTTTCCAACACTCAATTATCAACATCATAACACATATTACATGCCAATTCAATTATCATAAAACTTGTATTAATACATGCTATCAAGTTTAGAATTCCCTTACATGTTTAACTTCAAAGAACAAGCCAAACTAGCCTTCCAAAAAACTAACACAAGTCTAAAATCCAAGTGAAACTAGGATGCTCTTAACACCAAAAACAGCAACATAGAAGATAGCATGTGGTAGCTTTCTTAATGCAACATCTTGATTTGGTAATTAAGCACAACCTAAGCCAAAAACTCAAGATTGGAAGAGTATAGTTTCGGTGGTATACACTTTTACTCTTATGCCTTGGTATATACCATCAAGATCATTGCATTTTATTTAAAGATTTATTTTCAAAAGGTCACCAATTAATATCTTACATATGTACATATGTACACCGTAATATCATTTGCCAAAGCAACCACATTATCAAATGTACACTTACAATAACTGATCAACTAAATCTTAAGGACTTTTACATATATCACTATCATTACTTCATCTTACTTACATATGTTCTCAATCAATTTAGAAATATAAAATATGTAACCATCATGAATTCTAATATCAAACCCAATGTTATAATCTTATACTAAATCACAAACTCTGAACATGATACCTAAACAACCATTCCAGTACCAAGTTCAACCTTTCAAGGTAATAGAAATTTGCTTTTCTTTCAACTTTGCTTGTACACTTTAAATCCCATCACTTTTACCTACATCTCTATTCTTTTCTCCATCAAATCCACGAAAATATATTTACTTCCACATCAATTTAAAGGTATACAACCATAGCATAATACTAATCTCATATTCCTTAATATAACCACAAATACAAGTACACTAATTCTATATCCAACATATCGAACCATGTAATATCTCCGATATCAGGATATTGACAAACTTTCATTTTCTCACACTCTGGTAGATTATCATTCATCTCGATTTACCCTAGAGGTTCCAGATATAGATGGATGAGATTGCACAAGAGTATTACTCTCAGCAACCTCATCAACAGCCTTATGAGATCTTTCCATTCTTAAATCAAATACCGAAACATAGGACAAACCACATTAAGCCAAACACAACTCTTATATCTAACTACAACCAATATTTAAGCGTTGGTTAAACTAGAATCGCCTAAACCATGCTCTGATACCAAACGATGTAACACCCACATACCCCCTAGAAGGATATACAAATGCCACGCAAAACAAAACCAAAACATACCAAACATTTCAAAGTACTTCCAGAAACTCAAGCAAACATACATTACATATCATTAGATGTTATTTTATAAACAGAACATATCATACATATTGTACTTATCAAAAATACATGCCATAAATTCAAAAGCCATCCTATATTAAGGTTAGTTCAAATCGTTTACATCAAAATACAATATGTCTCAAAACATGGAGTACAACTAAAAAACAAACTGAATATTTCCAAAACAAAACATATTATTTTTAGCCACTGCGGTTGTCTTTCTACTAGTCTTTAAACCTCCCTATTAGAACCTACATTAAGGCAAAACCATCATGCTAAGCATATAGCTTAGTGGGGAATAACTAAACAAGATATAAACTGGTGACTGTCTCTAACAGTCATCTAGCATTCACATATACAGAATCAAATCATATCACTAAAAATATTTAATTGTTCATATTATAGAGCAATTCAAACATTTTGTGTCTTAGAGCAGAATATGATTCATCAATACAAAGCAAGACATATAAATATCAGAACAAAATGTTCAAGAATCAGAATACTATATATTTCCTTAAGATCATAATAACTTGTATAAGATCAGGATATGTCTTGTATCAAATCAAAACTTATTTTGTATCAGAACAAAACTTGTTTATAACAAAACAGAATATATGTCAAAATACAAAACAAGTTAGCCTAGTAATCCTTTTTACAAGAAGTGGGTAATGGGACTAGAACAGAAGATACCATGATTGGTATCACAGAATATAAGAGACTTATGTCTCAAAATCGAGGGACACCGTAGTGTTAATAATCAGGGGACACCTTAGTGTCAAGTTACAGGAGCAGCTATAGACCTTCCTAAGCATGCCTATTTACCCACAACTAGGACTTGGCAGTTTTTAAAACAAAACATTTAAGATTTTAGAATCACATGTAAGTGATGTAGTGTATAACATACGACTTTATTCCATTTTGCTCAAATTTAACATATTCATTCACATTTGATCAAACTTAACATGCCTTATAAGCATAAACATTTGCAATAATGCACCAATGAATACATTAAGTAATTACACATTACAGGTATTCAGATAAGTTCTCAATTCACAAACATTCACAACAAAAACATTACTCTTGTTCTTTAAATCACATTAGCATTCATAAGTAAACCTCATTCGTTTAACAACTTATAAATTCCAAAATTAGATACTTTGTTATCTAATAACACCTTCCTTAAGTTATTACTTCAATTAAAAATCCAAATCTTATTCAACCTTTAATTAACTTATTCAACATCAAACTAGGTCATTTTACACCTTAATTAAGTCCAATTACGCCATTATAAAGTGCCTTAACCTTATACAGTCCAACAATTGCCTAAAATCAAGTTTTTCTCCTTCCTAAGTACTTCCCATGACTGTGGGAATGAGTCATATAAATCCCACGATTGTGGGATGAGTGAACCGAACTCATCCACATCCTTCATTTTATTTCCAAATTTTACTCCTTCATACTCCATCCAATACTCCTTCACCAAAGTCCATCAATTTCACTTCAATTCTACCTTATTCATGCTTCAATCCCTTATCAAATTCATGTCCAATTGTAATTTAAAAATCATTCATTAGACAACTCACAAATCAATATCTTACATACATCAAAATCGAAACAGAATTTGCCAAACAAGGATCATTTTCCTGCACTCAATTGTCAACATCATAACACATATTACATGCCAATTCAATTATCATAAAACTTGTATTAATACATGCTATCAAGTTTCGAATTCCCTTACAGGTTTAACTTCAAAAAACGAGCCAAACTAGCCTTCCAAAAAACTAACAAGTGTCCAAAATCCAAGTAAAACTAGGATGCTCTTAACACCAAAAGATAGCAACATAGAAGATAATATGTGGTAGCTTTCTTGATGATCTTGATGTGGTAATTAAGCACAACATAAGCCAAAAACTCAAGATTGGAGGAGTATAGTGTTTCGATGGTGAATGAGAAAAGAGAAGGATGAGTTACAACAAAAGTTAGCTAATGCATAAGGTCATGCCATGTGTAAGATGAGTGTCCTTACTCTAGGGACACTTATCACACAAAGACACAAACCACATGTCCTTCAATGGAATAACCCACATGTCATACATAGAAATGAGCCACTTATCCTCCATTTAAGCTACCAAATGTCACATTTCTATTAAGTCATTTTTCACTCACTTATTCCTGTTGCTTGTCAATTTATTAACCATGCCATTTGTCACTTAATTTTCCATGCCAAATGTCACTAATTCATAGGCTTAATCATTCAAATTTTCATGTACCAACTTGTCTTACCACTTGACAAATTTCCTAGTCCAAATGTACATTTTCATTCATCAATTTCCAATGGTAACAATTAATATCAAGTTATTAATTATGGTCCATTAAATCAAGATTCAAGACATATATAATTCACAATCATATCACAATTTTAACACCTATCACTTTTACTTTCATGGATATGTAACATTTATATTAGGGTATAATTTGGGGCCTTATATTTTAGGTTAAACAAAAATGACATCCTTTTTGTTTAACCTAAAAGCTACCAAAGCACCCCTTCCTCCATCTTCATTTGCTTTTTATCGTTTTCTCCTCTCTGTCGAAACCAATCGACATCATTTTCATTTATTAAAAATGTTGAAGCTGAAGCAAATGACGACATTTACTTTCAATTTTACCAATGGATTAACGATCCTGTCAGTACATTACCGACAGAATATATTTCCGTCGGTACACCCTAGCGATTATTTATGTCGCCAAGTATTTCTACCTATTTTACCGACAGACATCACCCTTCTGTCGTTATATTCCGTCGGAAAAATTGCCTGGATAATTTTCATATAATTTTCTTCCACCTTTACCAACGGATATTTTTTCCTTCTCAAAATGCAAATTTTCCCGACAATATTACCAATAGAAATTTTTTTTCTATCGGTAATTTACTATGGTTTTTTTTATCGATAATTTTTCATCGCTAATTTGTAATTTTTTGTAGTCTCATTTCCTATATATACTATAATTTAATTTTAATACTCTTTCTCAAATTACAGATGGATGAAGATGCAACTGATAAGTGAACACGTTGTGAATGATAATATTTTGTGGTGTTTGCTTCAATTTAAACCAAAAAATTAGTGTATCAATTCTCTCATAATCATTTTGGTTGATTTTAACCAACCTTGTTATTTGTTATTATACTCACAAGTTTTCTTAAAAAAATAAATTTAAATTTCTAAAATTCATGATTTCTTTTATAGTAATTGATAATTTTGATAGAAAATTGGCAAACATCGTGCACAAATTAAGCTGAAAGTGATGAAGGCACTGCTGAGTTTCTCCAGTAAATTGTAATTTAAAACTTAACGACTGAGTATTGAGAATTACAGGTATCTCAATAACAAAATTGATAAGAAAGCCTCAAACGTGGCAATGCTAACAACAGCGCTTGCTTTTCCTGTAATAAGAGTAAAGGCTGCGTCAGTAACAATTAACAAATTAATGTTTTAACAACAATAGAAATAAGTAATTTCGTATATAATCCTTTCAATCTGGAGTGGAAGTTTTATTATACAACTGCGATCAAATTATTTATCCAATAAACGCAGGATGCTTTCATTACGGAAAATTCTATATTTTGAAACTTAAATAGTTTCATGCTTTTAGTTTAAAGTAAGCAAGTAATGCTACCTCCATATTGATCTACTTTCTTCCCTTGTTCTAGACACTGCAAAAGGTGGCTTAGGAAACTATTTTAGCTTCTCATCACTTAGGACCAGTTTTTGCCAAAGTCTATAAGATTTTTTAAATTTCATTCAAATATATTTTTGTAATTTTATAACTTGTCTAGAATGCTAGTTAAGCCATAAATTAAAGAAAGAGTTCAACGATCGAGCTAACTTTTATTTAGTATAATAAAAATAAATCATACATCTATATTATTGTATTAAAAAGGATAATTGATTATTTGAGGAATTTTTTGTGAGACGTTTAGTTCCCCTCCCACAAAAAATTGAAAACAAAATTTAACATGTCTTCTCGTCCAAAATTTTTAGTGGCTTCCAATAAGACCTATGGAATATTCAATAGCTGCTAATTTGGTTAAATAGGGGGGCATCTTCAAATTGTCAGCGTTGGTCCCGTCTGGTCGTAACGCCGTTCTATTACCAAAACTATAATTTCCGCTTCATTTTATTGTGATTGGATATTATATGGGGCAGACTGACTCATTAGCCTTTTCTGAACCTGTCACATAAACAAACTAAAGAAAATATTTAAGTTTTTGACATTACCTACTGTTCCTGAAGTGTGAGTTGGTGGTGAAGATGTACTGATTGTTGGGGAAATTGGAGGCGGTGGTCTTACTTGCGGCGGTTCTGACAGGTCTAGAGCGTAGGGATTAAAAAAGAGGTACATCTCATACCTAAGCTGACAACTTGGTGCAAAAACTTTCGCTCCTGTACTTCCATGGCTGATGATGTTGTCATATGCCAAAAATAAGCAATCACTGCATCTTTCCCCAGCCAAATCAGGTGTGCATTGCACCATCACATACAATGTTTTGTTACTTCCCAAAGAAACATTCCCTGTAGCGAAATTGTGCTGTGAATCAGCGAACTTAACACGACTGGCAAGATTATCCAACAACTCACTCAATGCTGTATAGAACTGAGTTCTCTCAGATTCGGGGACATTGATGTTGTTAACGAGCCCCATAAAAGGATCGATTTCCATTTTCCTAGATATGGAACGATTAGAAAATCTTAGCATGCAGTTGTCGTACCAAAGAATGGACTCTTTCTGGTTGGGACAGATTTCTGGGAAGACTCGAGTAGCTACGTCAATGCAACTAATGCATTCCTTGGTAGTTATGTCTCTTCTACAAAGGGCAATTGCATTTACTGTGTCATCGTCCTTTTGACCCAACGAGGTACTACAAAACCCCGTGTGGTTAATTTCTGGATTCGAGGTGAGGGTGGATAGGAGGCCATTGAGATTTGATTCGTAGGTACTGTTATTGCTGAAATATCCCTTGTCTAAACAGAAATAAAGTGGAAGGAGGCTTGACTTTGCAGTAATGAGGACAATCTGCCGAGAAAAGAAGAATATCAGCATTCTTGAAAAACTCATTCTTTTCGACACCTCTGTGTTTAAATTACTGCAAATACATATATACGAGGAATTAGGATCCATTTCGCCTCAAAGACCTTGTAATATTCACAATTCTTGCTTTTACTTTTATTTTTCCTGTTGAAAACGCACCGATTGTTACACATTGGCGGTTCTATTCTAGGTCAACTATTTTGGACCGTCAAAACTATTCTGGTCGACAAACTTAGTTGGCGTCTTGTTTTTGGATGTTAACTCTGAAGATTGAATATGTAAAGAATCCAACTTATAATTCCCGCCTTCTTTTGTTTTAATCTTTTGTTTTAGTGCACCGGTTCAAAAAAAAAACAATTTATTCAACCACCTTAATGTTCGTAAGTATGCGATTATAATAACATATATATATATATATATATATATATATATACACGCATCGATTAGATCACCAATGAAACAAAGGACAAAAATATATATATTTTGTCTTTTGTTTCATTGGTGATCTAATCGATGCGTACATGGGAGATGCTTAGTTGTCTAATTTGGTACTTGAATTCACTTTAACCTTTTTGGAGATCTTGCTTTTAGTAATTGACTAAAGAAAGTACATCCCAAATAATGAAGCTTCAAATAATCCAAAACATTTGAGAGAAAAATAAAGAATTTGATAAAAGAAATATTATGAATATAATAGCTATTTTGTGGTAAAATGTGTATTTTTAATTTTAATATTTTTACTAAAATACATGTTAGACCCTAATTTTTTTTAACGCTCAAAATAAGCTTTGACATTTACAATCCGTTTAGTTTAAACCTTAAATGAACAAAAATTTTGACAAAGTTATGTCTCCAGCTATTATATACCACACATTGATGTTATGTGATACATATTTTTTATTTTCTGTTAGCTATGTAACTCCCCTCGGTCACATGTATGATACATGGTATATGGGATCTACTTATTTTAATTGATCTTAGTTTATTATCAATTCAATTGTCTTTAATTCATATCAATCCAACTTAACTCTAATTAAATCTAATAACTATAATTTAATTAAAGTAATCCAACCTATAATTTTTATTAAACAACCCTAATTAATAGTCCTTTCTTTTTCTTTCTGACCTCTTTTTCTTTTGTCTTTTATTCTGTTTTTGTTCTTTTATCTTATTCAATAATTCTTTTTCCTATTCTTCCATGAGTCCACTCGACTACACCATCAACAACAAAGTCACTAATTTCCTTTTCTTTGCTACTAATCCTAATAATCTAATTCACAAACCACATTCTTTTTATCATAGTTTTTATTTGCAAGAAAGGCCTATTTTTCTCAATTATATAATTTCTCACCTCGTGATTGATTGTTGTAGTTTATATTATGATTGATAGGAAAGGATAGATCTTCAGCGAACAAAGGATTTTTGTTATTAGGAGTTTGAGGTACACAAAATATATTATATAATTTAATTTTATATATCAATTAGATAAATATTTTCGTTTATAAGTACTTATTGTATATTTTTCTTTTTTTCAGAAAGAGATTTTTTAGGATAAAAATTTTGATGTAATAATTTATAATGTCTGGGAGAGGCGAGTTCGTAGACATTATAGAGATTTTCTTGCTTTGATACACAAGAATTGTGTATAAGCACTATATATATCTGAAAATATATGGAATCGTTGGCAGTAGTATTGAGCATCACCTGAGGCAATATCCATTTCAAAACACAATTATACCAATAGATATGGAGGACCAGATAGAGAGAGCCTACCCGTACACACTAGAGGATCTTTGACCCACCAGGAGCATGCACTAAACTTTACACTTATATTCTAATTTTTGTACTTTGATGTATGAAATTTGATTTCAATGTAATTTGATGTATGAAATTTATAATAAAAATATATGTGCATTATGGAGAATAATAGTGTTATAAATATCTGGTGCCATTAATAGCTGTGTTGTTGAGTTAAATTTTTTGTCTAACAGGTGGTATATATCAAAAAATTGAAAAAATTCTGCCAAAATTTTTGTAAATTGTAGTTCACTTATAATAATTTATTCTGATGTAGGAAAAGTCTACGGGTAGAAAGCCTAGACCATGCCAACTCTTTTTGCACACTCACACCAAAAAGCATGTTAGTATGACCTTTGTCAACGCCTGATGCAGATAAATTCATATATGTAAAATCTATACTTTAATATTAATTCTTAAAAAGTGTCATTTATAATGATAGAACCAAATACAAGAAAGCATTGAACGATAGTCTCAAAGCTCTGAAACTGTTGGTGAGAGTTAGGCGTATCATGATGCAGTGGGTGGTAGGAACAGTCATAGAAAGATTTTTGACTTAAGTTCATTTTGAGAGCACATGTTATTTGCAATCTTCCACATCTACTATAGCTAGATCTAGTAGATGGTTCGCATCAAATGAGAGAGTCCTCTAGCTTGAGAGCACGGTAGAGAGACTGAAAACTCAGTTGTAACAGATGATGGAGTACATAACCTAACCTTGTAATGAGATGGATCAATTGAAGGGAGGGACAATATCTCATCCAGCAGTCAAAGCATCCGCCTTCACTACCTATATAAGTGATTGTATTTGATGTTTTGCTTCACTTATGTTTTTGTACAAATTTTTAATTTACAGTTAATTACAGTGATTATTTATTCATGTACTTTTTTTTTTGTTATATTAACAATCAGGATAATGTTTACTTTATATTTTTCAATCAATGTTATATTATTTACATAAATTAAATACACAAAAAATCATAATATTATGACCAGAAAATTCAGGTAGGAAGTGAGAAATGGAAGTAGAAATTTATCAAAGATAAATTTCCTGACGGAATTATAAAATTCCGTCGCTAATTAGTGACGGGACTATAACTTTTGTTGGTACATTAAATACCATTCCATCGCTAATTAGCGACAAAATAAATAAATCTTTCTATAATTTACCAAATAAATAAACTTGTCTGTAAGTTACCAATAAAATATATCACTCTATTCGTAAAATTTTAGTAACGGTTAATGTTTCCGTCCGTAAATTTAAAGACAGAAAAATATGTATCCGTTGATAACTTTAGCAACGAACATATGATTTACCATCGGCAAATTCACCGATGGAATATTAGGATTTCGTCTGCAAAGTAGCGGCGGAATTCTATAAATCCGTTGGTAAATTTTCTTTAACTTACTGATGAAAATCTAAAAATTCGTCGCTAATGGTTCCTATGGATACACAAGCTACCGTCGCTAAATTTACAAATGACCATTTCTCCGACGTTTCTTTCCATTGGTAATTTTCGTCGTCAAATTTATTTCTCGATGGAAAAGCTTTATTTTTCCTGGTAATTTCCATCACAAAACCTTTTTTTTTCTTGTAGTATATGTGAAATTTTAATTTTGTTGTTCATAATCACAATTTTTGTGTATAATTGTATTTATATTTTTATATTTTTGACTTCTTATTTATTATATATAATTTTATAACGGTTTAATATTTTGAATGCTTAAATCTTAAATTTCTAAATTTTCTTGCCGGTTTAATGTAACAATAGTATTTGAATTCATCATATTGTTTGAAGAAAAAAAGCATATCTTCTTTTGGGTTTTTACACAAATTAAATCATAAAGAAAACATAATTTCTTTGGCCGTATACTACATCCTTTGGATAAAAGACCCTTGTTGTGAAGATTCCCAGTTCCCATCAAATATCAAAAGAGTAAAGGGTAATGGCAAGAAGCATCGCTTCAGGATTGCTTTTACTATTCTCTTATCCCATACTTCTGCAATTTGCTTTCACCGTCAAAACAGAAGATCTATATTATCCACCACTGGTTGTATGTTCCCAAGAAAGTAACTTCACCAATAATAGCACCTACAAATCAAATCTCGATCAGCTCCTCACCTCTTTCTTATCGAACCCAAAACTCGACCACGGCTTTTACTATGACCTACTTGGTGAAGACAATAACACAGTTTATTCTATGGCACTTTGCAGAGGAGATATATCACCTGACACTTGCAAGAACAGTATCCGTGATTCTATACAAGTACTCCGGGAGAGTTGTCCCAACCAAATGAAGGCCATTGTTTGGTACAAAAATTGCATGGTAAGGTACGCCAACCACTACATATATAGAATCAAAGAGTCCATTCCTGCTCTTTCCAGATTTCGTTCGGCTAAAATCTCCAACTCGGAAGTCAATCAGTTCAGCTCTGTGCTCAATGGGCTGTTGCTTAACCTAACAGTTGCTACTTCTTTGGGTGATTATCACCTTAAGTTCGCAGCGAGAAACGCGACAGTGACAGATCGACGAGGTATATTCGCAATGACTAAATGCACTCCTGATTTGACAATGGCTCAATGCACCGAATGCTTGAACTATATAACTGATTGGATTAGGGAATACGGTGTTGGGATTGTATCTATACAAGTATATACACCCAGTTGTTACCTAAGGTACTCTGATGACTTTTTCTACAATCCAGCGCTTGCAACTGTGCCAGTGTCACCGGCACCTCCTCCGCCCCCACCGCTGAGTGCAGCTTATGTGCCCTCTGCACAAGTTAGTAGTGCTGCAAGAACAACAGGTGTTACAAATTGGTACAAGGCTTTGTGTTTTAGTTGTGAATAATTTGCATACATACAAAATGTTTCTGATTGCAAGATAGTATCTCCTTGCCTTTCTCTAGTTTAAAATGCAAGTAAACACTTACTGATAGTTTAAAGCAAAAGACACTAAATTTCAAATTAAACCTGATCCTTTTAGACCATTTTAAAAAAAAATCAAAATTTTCAGACGTATAAAAATAACTTCAACTATCCATTTTGATTAACCCTCCGGTGCCAATATTTATCTTACGTGGAGGAAGATTAAAGAAATTAAAAAAATTAGTATCCAAACTGCAATGTTTGGGTTGTTCTCTAGCCACCATTTTCATCCTCAAAACGTCACAACGCCATATCCAACTCTATGGCGGCCCTCAGCAAACACCTACAAACCTTATCCCTCAATCGAGCCTCAAGCAAAAATCTCAAATCTACCATATCCTTTTAAACCATCAAGACCTTAAGAACCCACCCAACCTTGCATAATCCACCAATCAAAACCCAAAAAGTGGATCTGCGTTCCACCTTTCCAAGTTTGAGCATCCAATCGTACACCTTCAACACCTTTATGGGTCTCTTCTTTCTCATGTGAGAGCTGACCAGCATGGTCGTAATAGTTGTTAATAAAGTAAACGAGTTGAATTTTGTGTGATTTGAAAATTTTCGCAACTTACTACCAATTTGTATAAAGGACAGGCGACTGATAAAATTTTAAAAGAAAGGAGCCTCTTGTAATCTGAAAACACCAATAACTAAAATGCAGAAATTTAAAAGCTGAGAAAAGAGAGAAAGAGTGACATACTCAATTTATTTTAGTTCACTTATAATTGTGCCTACATCCAGTCTCCAGGTATCCAACTTGAGTATTTAACTAAAAAAATTCTAAGTAGTAATTTGACAAGTCTCTCCAAGCTTACAAGTATATCTTTTACAAGGTTCTTCAACCTTTTACACTAGTAATATTTGACTAGCCTCTATAAGCTCTCAATAATTGAAGGTGGGATTTGCTCAGTATAAGCTTCAATGAATAACAATGTCTCTCAACAAAGTCTTTTCACTATATAAAGCACAAAGGATATAACTTTCGAGAGTGAATGTTGCTAATACTAATATTTTTTTGAAAATTTGTATATATTAAATGTAGTAGCTCTCCCTTAAGTAGAAGTTCCCTTCAACTAGCCATTGCTTTAATTATATCATGAACTAACTGATTGAATCGACTTTAAATCTTTTAAAATGTCTTCCTTATAATCTTTAACAGTACCTTCAAATATCTAGTTATTTTGATAATCCTTTGACTGTGTCCAAGACCAACTATTGAATCAGGTGGATAACATATTCCTTCATTCGTACAGATATGATATGAACTATCTATTCCAGATTTTGTGGAATCGTTTTTGATTATTTGATTGTGTTTGTTAGATTGGTTCATATAAAATAGGAATTATTAGACATTTTTTATTTAAACACATAACTAAGTTATATAACCTCTTTTATATCATTATCTTTCTTGAATAAATGAGATAATTCAATTAAATAAGTTTGAATTTTGAAATGTAACTAATTATTATTGATTGTTATCATTAAAATCATTAATTTTGAAGCCTTGAGCTAATAGTTGTAAGATGATGGTGGACTTGTGGAGTGTGTCTGAGAATGGTGAGAAGACAAATGGGTTTAGTCACTACCGAAAAGAAAGTGAGAGAGTTAATTAGAATTGACAAAGAGAGGAAATTTAGTGGTGGGCTTATGAGGAGTGCAATCAGGTTGAGCTTGATGAAGATGATTAAGTGGTTGGAGAGGCTTAGGGGTAAAAGCAGGAGGTTGATATTGGTTAGCTCTTCTTGTATTAATGTTGTTTTTTGGAAAAAAAAAATGATGAAGTTGTTGATATAGAAGGGATTGGAAAGAGAGTGATTATCGAATTTGATCGAAGAAAAAGGAAATTAAAGTGGCAAAGCATCAATGTTATCATTTCTCTCTACAGTCATCTAGACAGAACAGGAAAAAAAGGTGACAATGTTAAATGTCATCTTAAAGAAATTCTATTTGTCCCCCCTACCATGTTAGATGTACAGGTGGATTGGGGTCCACACAAAATTAATATAAAATATCATATGTGTTTTTATGATAAAATGTTGAAAAAGTATTAATTTGTGGTCATTTCTAAATGTTTCCAAAATGAGGGCTATTTTTATACTTCTAGAAACTTTAGGAATTTTTTAACGAGTTAAATCAATAATATTTAATTTAAATTTTGATGTAAACATTTGAGTCTCTTTTTTAATCCTTTGTTCATATTTTAAAGTGGTTAGTTTTGATTCATTCTCGTATGGCTTCTGCTTTCTCAACATTCACTATTCATTGTTCATTGTTCATTATCCATACCACTCTACCAAGTTTTGTGGCTTCCTCTCCCTTAGACACTATCATTCCTCTTAACTATTACATTCTGTACTTCTACACAAAACTCCATCTTCTTCCTTAAGCTCGTTTCATTTCTATAACCCTTCATTTGTTAATAACCATGACTCTCCTAGTTATTTAATTCATCTACTTCGTCTGCATTGCTCCATTAACCTCTTCTATTGATTTGCTCTACTTCATACCATTCACTACTCTTATATATACTCTTTAACTTGTTTATCTGGCTTTTACCTAGTAGTCCATAGCTTCATCTATGGACGCTTCACATTCTTGCCTCTGAATTTGAATTGTTCTAAATCTTCCATTGAAGCATTTCCTAGTTCTTCTATTAACACTTAAATCTTCAAACTAAAACATTGTTCCTATCTACAAAAAATGAATTCATATGGTTAGAGATGTAAGGACTTAGCTGAAACTAACTTACTATCCTCCAAGTGAGACTTCTAAGTGGAGAATAGTGCCACCTCTAATGGAATTACCAAAGTCTGATGCAGATAGGTAGAAGTCTACAGTGCTTGGTTTTCTCCTCGATAAAAGGATTGCATTTCCAGTAATAAAACATTAAGAATTTAGCAATTGGAAATAGAATGGTTTGGTAGATGTTCTTCTGAACAATTATGATGTATTTCTATTTAGTTTTGTGAGCTCAAAACAATAAAAATTGGTAATTCCAGTTGGACCTTAGCATGTCAATAATAGCTATGAAGGCTTGGTCTTAAACTGGAGGAACTTAAACAAGGCAATATTCCCATCTTAGTTACCTCACTATCAGATCTACTAGAGGTAATACCATTCATAAGGATGAATGAAAACTTAGAGCCTTTTAATGATTAAGAGAAAGTCACTTATGCCTCAACTCAAGAAGAAGAAATTCTGGAGACCAGTAGGAAAAATTTTCATGATAGGAGGTCATCAAGAACTTAGGGAGATCAATGTTGATCATCATGAAGTTTTTAACGCAATTCATCTTACTGCAACGACAAAACTATAATCTTTTCACTTGCTAATTTCCACTAAGTGGGTGAAGAACTAGAAACTAACAACAATTATACAATGGAGACATTAGCTCTTGTAGATAACAAACCAAATAAAACTCCTAATAGGTAGAAGCAGTAGTAAGGAAAAAATGACTAAGAGTTTGAGACTATTATTAGAAAAAGATCCAATAGAAAAAGAAGCCCTCCCTAAGAGTGAATACTACATGAACATATTATCTTGGAATGTTATAGGAGAAAATGCTACTAGCAAGAAGCTAATGATTAGGAATATGATTTTGCATAATAAAGTGTATATAGCTGGCATTTTGGAAACTAGAATTGGAAAGGATCATTGAAACTTATTGAGCTATTTTCTAGCTTACTGGAAGATCATCACTAATCACAATTATCATTATAATAGGAGAGGGATTATTATCTATGACTTTATTATTCTGAAAATATGCTCCAACTTGATAATAGACCAGATTATCCATCTTCAAGTCTTCATAAGGGCCCTTACTCAACTACTCTTCATTCATTGATCTATGCTCATAATAGCTCACGTTAGAGGAGTCTTTTTTGAAATAAAATTAAAGATATAGCTGCTTTTGTTAACAATTTGTGGCTCCTTTCTAGGGATTTTAATTCCATATTGAATTGTTAGGAAGCCGAAGGTTATAAAGTTGTATGTATTCCTCATTCTGAGCTTGGTAACTGCTTTGAAGAAGCTCAACTCAATGACATCCCATTTCATGGATTCTTCTTCATATGGGGAAAAAAAGGCTTTAATTACAATAGGAAAAGGCTTGATAGTTGGATCCCGTTTCCGGAACCCAACCCTCTTGCTCTGACGTCATACAACTGTTGGACCCTGCTTGATTTCGGAGCCCAACCGCTTGAGAAAATCGTGTAACATGAGCATATTACCTTGAAGGGTTATTGCAATAAACCCTCATTCACCATCATTATTTTTTTTCTTTCATAACATTCCAAAAAGTTACTCACAAATTGTTTAATGGCGTGCCCTCACAACTCGGTCACTATGCTTGAACTCGTATCTCCTAATTGCAATTAGAATTTGGAAATCTTAAAACCATAATTTCAATTTGGCTTCTCCATAGCAATCATAGCTCTAAGTCTCTTGTTTATTTTGAAGAAAGAATCGTCTCAATCGGAGCTCTATAGCTCAAGATATACTTAAAAAGCTAAAGGGTGTCCAAACCCTAAATACACTCTCATAACCGACCTCTCACTTGATCTATTTCAAACTCTCTCTAATAAACTTCAATTGATACAATTTTTCATGGAGGGATATATACATGTCTTAGGAATCCAATGCTTTAAGAATCACCTCATTTGGAGGTCGAATGAGGGAGTTATGCCCAAACGAATAGAACATATTTACACCCGAAATCAATTTGAACCTCTCTTGGCGCGATTGCCATAACTTTCAATCTAGATGTCGGATTGCGTTCCTTTTTCGACCATTAGAAAGAAGACATCTAGACCTACAACTTTTATGAAGACCACAAAGTCTGATTCTACCTATAAAAGTGTCAAAAATCATAATCTTTCCCGTAAATGTCCGTTTAACGGACATGAATCGACCAAACTGCACCATTTCACCCGAGAAGGTCTGTTAAACGGACATCCATGTCGGTTACGGACATAGACTGCTCAAGGGGTGTTTTTACACCTGAGAAGGTCCATTTAATGGACTTTGGCTCCCCAAAGTCCTAAAATGCCCCTCCAATGCTTCCAACAATCATCCTAACATCATAAACACTTATAATCCTCCCAAATTCACTTATAATCTTACCAATTTCACTTCTTCTAATGCCATAACACTCCTAAAACATTCAATTACCAATTTGGGTGCATCAAACTCCCAAAATAGAACTCACAATACTCATCACAAACACACACTCTCATCATTCACCATGATTGTCATGTTCATACATTCCATGCAACATCCCAACTTATGACAACCATATCTCTTGATTCCGATATCCAAAAATTACAATTTTGGTAGCGTCGGAAAACTAAAACGATCATCTACAACTTCAAAGAAGACACTTTTGACCAATTCTATCTAAATTATTCTAGATTTTCCCTTGAATTAGTTCATGAAATTTACCCTTGTGAAATCTTGCAAACCTTCCCAACATTACTTACTCCATTACAACTTCATTCATATCAATTCAACTAACACTTGGAATTCATCAACCCTCAACTTCAATTTATTCAAATACATCTCATAATTATCATCTTAGCTTTCTTATCTTTCTTGTCCATATTTCCTCACTTACATATATATCGATTTATATGCAAGGTTCATCAATTCCATGGATTGCTTCTTCAATTGTTATAATCTCAACTGAACATCATTTATACACTATTTTGCATTCCAGTTTCACAATCATCCTTTTTTTTTCTTTTAAAACTCAGCTTATTAGACTCGTCACATTTAACTACATTTCATCATCCAAATTCCTATGTGTCTTTTTCCATAATAACTCACTGATGTGAATATATATACATATATATAGACCAACCATTCATCATAGTCATCCATATACAATTTACATTTCAAATCCATACACAAATGCATATCTCAACTATACACAATTCTATATTTCCTTAACATCATAAATTAAGAGTTTACAAACTTTAATGGCATTTCCAAGCCACAATACATCATCCATACCAAAATCCCAAATACAAAGCATTTAAAACCCTATAATTCTCAATATACATTTGGTGACTTGTTTTACATCAATAATTCCAAAGCAACACAAAAACATGCAAGAATCCGGACTCATGTCTTGATTCAATTTCATTGATCTCTTATTCAATACCTGGAGACGGGGACAGAGAGGGGGTGAGCTCTAAAGCTCCGTGGGTAACACGTTTATATTCGGTAATAAGCAAAAACCATTAAAACATCCATGATCATAGAAATTTTCACAAAAACCCATAAAACAAGTATTTCTCAACTTTGTCAAACCAAAATCAAAATTCTCATTTATCAAGCAATTTCAAACTTGTCAACATATGTAAACACACAAACACATCACAAATGACTTGGCAAGTCCATAAACATGACGAACTACACAATTCCATAAAATGGCCTTATGTAGTCGTAAACTTGAGGGAGTCCTAAAAGGAGCTCCGTGCTACTAACGGGCAGGTGGGAGAAGCCTTGACTTGGTCAACGTGCACGTGACAATTTCTTGGATGGACTATACCGAACCCACATAACATGTAATCCATGCACTTAAAAGATTTTTGCCCAAATGGCACATTCTTGAAAACTTGTTTTCATGCACATGTCATAATTCCATAATTCAACAATCACATTTCCAAACCAAGCATAAAAGCCATGTTTGTTCAACTCAATCCCAAGTAACCATTATAACAATTTCAAAGCAATTTGCATTTATTTCCAAAATTCTCACACAGCAACAAACATAGAGCAATTCTCAAGCATATAAAGCATAATAAAAGCTCATTTCAAAGGTAGTTGGAAAACCATTAATTTCATATATTGAAGAACATTTATTAGCCTATTATTCAAATATAAAAGAATGTCACCCACCTTATATTCTTGCTTGAATCTTGTTCAACATGCTTCCCCTCTTGCTCCTCTTGAATCCTCTCTTACTCCCCTTTAACAATAGCCACAAAATCCTCAAATCAATAGGCATCCAAATTGATCAACCAAAAACACTTAATCATTTAAATTGATCTTAGAATTCACAAACCCATCCCATCTTTAAGCCATAACAACCAAAACCAATTCAAAATCTAACAAACCAAAAACACTCTTACCTTGATTCCTCCACCAAATGAGGAGTTTCTTGGCTCATATGGAAGCTCTCATGCTCCTCCACCTTTTTTCCTTCATGAATAAACATCAAAATCCTTCTTGAAAGCTTAGAAAATCAAGCCCTAGCATCTTCTTTCTTCTTTCCCTCTTCTTCTCCACGACACCTCTCTCTCTTCTCTCTATTTTCTTACTCTTTTTCTCTCATTTTCGTGCACCACTCATCCTTATATACCAACCCACATGTCTTATTAGCAAATGACCTCTTTGCCCTTCCTTATAAGCTTTATAACTTACGTGCTTAAGTTGTCTTCCAATCTTGCCCCTCTTGCAACTTTCCTCCTTAATTCAATTTAATCCATGTCATATGGTCTTACTCAAATTAACATGTTAATTAACTCCCATTAACATGCTAATTAA
>JAOTAX010000002.1:32190303-32204713 GCA_025629825.1 Erythroxylum guanchezii
CTTTCTTAGAGATTGAATTAGAACTTAATTCCTTCATACAATTTGTAGCCTTATCTCTCTAGTTTACCCCAAATCAAAAATCAACTCATTTGGATAACTAGAGATCAAGTTATGGCTAAAATACCAGAGCATGCTCAATGAACATTTTCAACTACACTTTCCAGCTTTTAATTCCCAATATTTCACATATAATCCATCTTGTATTAACTATCTCTTCTATTTCTTTTCAAATTCAAGGACTATCCTATTTTCTACACATGACTAATCGCCAATAATTTCTTACTTAACAGTTCAAACTTACAAAAAGGTTCGGGGTCCAACATAAGAGTTTGGTCAACCAAATATGGATGTCAGCTTCCCAAACTGCTTCTCAAACTTCTTAAAGAGTAAGTCATCTAACCATAATCTTGTTATCACTTCCACTAAAGTAGCTGACCCCAAATTTCCCTTTAGATTCAATAATTTCCTATTGAAACTAGTAGGTTTTGAGGATGGAAATTGGAAAGCGTTGAGATCCAATATAAGAGGTAGCAAACAATTCATCTTTACAAGGAAGTTGAATCTCATTAGCTAAGAAATGAAGTTGTTGTTTAAAAATAATATTGGAAACACTAACCATCTTGTTAATATTGCCAAACTAGACATGGATAGCATTCAATCTGCAATCTATCTCAATCCTACTACCTAACATTTTCAAATTTTGGAAAAAAAACTTCCTTTTAAAATTATTTTAAAGCACTTATTTATGATTTCTCTTTTAAAATAGAAATAAAAGCTGATTGGTTGTGGAATGGAGATAGAAACACATAAGTTTTTTATAACGCCATTGTTTCAAGAAAAGTAAGAAGTAGAATCATCTCTCTTGAGCTTAACAATATCAAGTTTATTCAAATGGGCTTTTGATTACTTCAATGACTTGATGAATAAAACCACTAACGCTCACTCCGTTAAACTATTTCTTAGAGAAATCTTGGAGGATACTATTTTACCTTAGGAAGTTGAAATTTTGTGTAGACCAGTCACTCTTCAAGAAATCAAAGAAACCTTGAGATCTCTTCTTCCCCTCAAGGCTGCTAGTCTAGATGGATTCAATGGCAACTTCTTTAATAAAACCTGGCCTCTTATAGTTAAGCTTGTATCTAAAGTTGTTCTAGAGCTTTTAATAATGGCTCTCTACCTACAGAAATCAATGACATAAATTACTCTTGTTCCTTAAAATGGTGAACTAAGTCCATTCACAGAATTTCTCCCTGTTACTTGTTGTAACTCCATCTATAAATTAATTTCAAAGATTCTTACTTATAGACTAAGAAGGATTCTTCATAAACACATTATTCCTACTCAAGGTGTTGGTAAAAGAATTGGAGACAGCATATAGATTCTTAAGGAGCTAATAAGAAGTTACTCTTAGAAGAGGGGCAATCCTAATTGCTGCGTCAAAATTAACTTTAAAAAGTTCTATAACAGTGTTAAGTGGGGATTTATAATCAACATCCTTGATTTTATGGATTTTCTAGCTTCTTTCATTCACTGGATTAAGCAATTTATCATGTCACCTTTATACAATATTCTTATAAATGGTCAGCCTACCAAGTTCCTCAAAAGTTGTAAGGGAATTCGACAAAGGGATCCCATCTCTCCCTACTTCTTTGTAATTTTCCTTGAATCTTTTGATATGTGCTTAACTGTTGATACATTTAATCTTTAACACTTAGTGATTAATGCTTTAAAAGGCTTAAGGCACTCACTTTAGTTTATATTTGATTTTAGGTACCATTTGGAAGCATAATAGCTAAAGTGAGCCGAAAACATACTCACTAAGCCATCTTCTTGAGATTCACATTCAATTGGCTTCATGGAGCAAGAAGGAGAGGGGTTAGAATGAAGAGGAGGCAAGAAAATACCAAAAGGAATGAAGATATGCAAGGTTATGGCTAGAGCGACACATGACAAATTAGTCATGGTTATGGTACTTATGTCACGCCCATGAAAAACTTCTCATCGGCATGACACTCCTTGTTACTCCCGTGACTCATAATTATAGGAGTGACACACCAAGTCATGCCTATGAATTTGCCACCTGTCCACCATCAACTTAGTTTTTTATTATAAAAGAATTAAGTTGTGACGGTAAAGAACAGACTCAAACATAAGAAATTTTCTTCATTTCTTCTTTGGTTTTTGACATCTTTAGAGGTGATTCATGGCTCCTTCTTGGAGATTGATGGAGAAGATGGAGGGCTAACCTTCTTGAAGTTGGTTCGGAGGTGAAGTCAACGCCAAGGAGGACATTTAAGCATATTATCTTTGTGTATCGTGTTCCTTCCCTCTTTTCGAATTGTTTACATTATCTTGTGTTTATCAATTGGGTATTATGTAAGAATGATCTTGATGCTCTATTAGATTGTTTTTCATTAAAACCCATTGCTAGAAATTTGAATACGATACATAATAGTTGTGTTTGAATTCATTTGTGGAAATTAATGGTATTATATCATTAGGGATAACGTAACCTAGGATAAATAATCCGAGCTTGTGTGATTATTGGTTAGATTAGTCTATTTTTCTTACTTGGAAGCCAGATGTACAATTAAACTTAGAGAGCTTATTGTAGGTTGTTCGATAGTTAGGGTTAATTAAAGGGCTCTTCTTAATTAACTACATTCTAAGGAAAAAATAGGATTATCAAAGCTTGTTGTTAATTCACGATCAATAGTCTAAAGAGAGGTGTAAAGATGATAATTTAATGACATATGTGAAATTGTGCGTGGTCTGAGATTAAAGCAAAAACCAGATTTCAAACCATTCATAATTTTTCTCACTTTTCTATTGTTTAATTTGAGTTGCTTTATATAGTCACTCTTACATTGTTTTCTAATTTGCATCAATTCTAAAGCCCCCTGTTTTACATTTATAAATAATTTAGGAAATTATTTGGATTTAATCTCAATGGGATCGACCTAGACTCACTACTACTATAGTTATATGTCTAGGTATTTTATGTAGCATTACAACACACTACCAGTTTTCCATAGGTT
The DNA here is from genome assembly GCA_025629825.1 of Erythroxylum guanchezii. Taxonomy (NCBI): domain Eukaryota; kingdom Viridiplantae; phylum Streptophyta; class Magnoliopsida; order Malpighiales; family Erythroxylaceae; genus Erythroxylum; species Erythroxylum guanchezii. Next base: position 32,193,342 of record JAOTAX010000002.1, read on the forward strand.
ACTTATAAGAATTGTTGAAAGGACAAAAGGATTCAAATTCCACTCTAAATTCAAAAAAAGTTTAACACACCAAGCTTTGTTTTGTTGATGATCTTATTATGTTGTCCAAAGAAGATCACATTTTAACCTCAGCTTGCATGAAAGCTCTTAGGATCTTTCATAGAATATCTAGACTATAGGTAAACTGATCTAAGAATAGTATCTATCTCTCTAAGAGTACTGCAAATAGGCATCCAATGTTATCTGCCATCTTAGGTTTCAAATAATGGATTTTCTAATGAGGTATCTTAGTAATCCAATCACATTTTATAAGGTAATCACAAGAGATTTCAACTACCATTTTGATAAAATCAAATGAAAAAAATCTACTTGGGGCACTAAACATCTACCAACATCTGGAAGGGGCCTAACTTATTACATAAATTCTAATTTCAATTATCAAATATATTGATAAGATATTAAATAGATTTTTGTAGATTGGCAACATTGAGGGATCCAATAAAATCAAAAGGAAGTTATCAACATCAGAAAATTTTCTTATATAAATGTACTCATTATTTGCAGGATGAGCCAATCCTTTATAGATTGTGTGATGATTGTTTAATTAGAAAATGTATTCTAGAGGAAGATATTTTAGATATACTAACATATTGTCATGATTCTACTTTTATAGGGCATTATATAGCAAACAAGATGGTGGCATGAGCATTGTCATCCAGGTTCTATTGGACAAACATGCTCAAGGATGCTCGCGAATTTATACCATAATATGATAGATGCCAAATGGTGGGAAAGTCATTGTCTAACATTTGGAGGATGAGGTATTAATCCTCATCTATAAGACCATGAAAATTAGTAAAAAGATGTATTAATCCAAAATTAAAATCAAAAGTAATATGTTCAAGAAATTCGGAAAAGTAATGCTAAAGGCCTTTGAGTCAAATATGGGGCAATCAACTCTCTTAAAGTTCTTAGATTGGTCGTAGCTTCATCCAAATAGATTCTTTTCTCTATTCTTGGACTTACTCTGTTTTTCCTATATGGCCTTTGTAGTGTCCTTTTAATCTCAGGATAAAATTGTATAGGTTCTTGATGAGGAGATCTCATCACTACCATACATAAACACTAACAAACATAAAAAGACTAAGAAACAACTATAAAAGCAAATTGTAAATAAATACATTAAAAAACATCAGTTAATATAAAAAAAAAAGTAAATAATTTCATTCTCCAATAATAGCACCAAAATTCTTGATGCATGTTTAACACACTAAAAAATAATACCTAATTATGTACACCTAAACTTGTAGTAGTGGTAAGCAAGGATTATAGTGACAGAGTGTGTGTGTTTGGCTTTTATAATGAATAAAACAGTGTTTAGGATTAGGCCGTTTAGTTGACTTTGAATAAAAAAATAAAGTAAAACTAAAATATTGAAGGTAAATCAAATCAAATAATATAAAATTGCTAGAATTAATTAAATAGTTTCAAATGCAGTTTGTGATTCAATCTCAACCTTCAAATGAACATGCATAATCAATTGTCATGTTTTTATTGTACCTCTCTTTAAAACTATTAACTATAGATTAACAACAAGCTCTGTTAATCCTATTTTTCTCTTAAGTTATATCTAATTAAAACAATCTTTTTAATTAGGTTTAGCTATTAGACAACCTAGGATAAGCTTTTTAGATTTAGTGCAACAACCATAATATTTAATTGGAAAATAGGTCAATCTAGGAAAAGACCATATAAGCTTAGGTCATTTAACCTATGGGATATTATCATTAATGATGTGCCACCATTAGTTTACTACAATTGAATCAGAGCTACAAGAATCATGTATTGCAATATAAATTCTGGCAATAACTTCATACACGAATAATCTATTTTTAGTGTCTAAATCATTCATACGTAAATTCCAAAACATTAATCATAAAATAAAATAATGAATTCCAAAAGAGAATTAAAAATAACATCATTAGATTAATGAATGTCCAAACATGTTTTTCGACCTTTATATCCTTTTTGAACTAGAAAGGTGAAGCTTAACTCTTTATAACTCTCCAAAAGGGAAGTAATCTACCTTCTGTTAAGTCTTTAATTTCCCTTTTATACTTAGAATTAGGGTTTTGTAATAATACATAGTCAACTATACAATCATATAAATGACTATATATGTCAAGTTTGCTAGAAATATGAATATACACATTCATAGTGAGCTATATGGCCAAGATACACGATTGCGTTCACTTATAAAATTGTGTAAGCCCCCATATAGCCGAGTAGGTTGCTAGTCTACTTAAAACTTCATCTTCATACTCCTATATGCTTCCAGTGACTCACATACTAATATACACAGCCTTGTATGTGATATCCCATTTTCACCCTAACTCATTTTGTTTTTGCTTCCATTAAGACAAATAAGATCAAACATCGATAAAACAACACAAAGGATATGTTTTTATCTCATTTTGGTTCTTGTTCCTCCAATTTGTTCATAAAACAAATTATGAACCAAAATACATATCTTAAAGACAACATAACATTAATCACTAGGCATTATGGTGTAAATATATAGTCAATTATACCAATTAGGAAGAAGTAGATCCCAATCAATATATAAACCACAATTAATCCTACATAAACCTTATCCCTAAACCAAAAACAAAACCCACATCAATTAATTTTTTAAATATTTTTTTAATTTTTATTATAAAACGAAAAAATATAAGGAAAAAACCTCCAATTAACAATATTGAAGCAAAAGAAGAATATTAAATCTTAAAATAGACACCATAATAAATGGATGTGAAAAATCACAAGTGTAAACAACCACAAGTTAACAAAAACTTAGATGGTCCAAATCTGAAATAATAATGGCCACCTCTCCCCTGAAATAACATGTGTAGTGAGAGACGTTACTAGTGGCAAATCGCAGAGAGGAGTGAGAAGTAACTTTGAACCAGAACACAAAATGAGCAAAAGACTTAACCTTTGAATAGTTTTTGGTAAATTAAAATTAAAGCTAGAAGATTCAAGTTGTAATGATAGCCCAAAAGTGAGTTTTATTGATAAATCAAAATCGAGAGATAATTTCCAAAAGAAAAATGGAAAGAACTGACCTTGTATAAGAAATGAGTGGACAATGAGATACAAAATCTATACACATATAAGAAATTCCTCATCAATAGAGACTACTGAACTTGAAAATGTAAGGGATACCCATAAACTGAAATGTAGTTAGAAATTTTTTTATGAAATGATCAAACCAAGAAAAGACTCATAACAAAGTAGAAAGTCCTAAACACTAGACATGAAATATTGAGTTAAATAGATGAAAACTTTTAGAACATCCTTTAAGCCTCAAGAACCAAAACTTTTTCCTTTTTTCTCTAAAAACAGCTGAGTATAGCTTAATCTTTGAACCTCTCATGTACTATCTCTTTGTTTCTTTCTTCCCAACTTTAAAAATTCAACATATTGAAAGAACTCTTACATAAAGATCCAAACTTTACCACCAAGTTTAATCACTACAACAAAAAGGACCATTGATTATGAAAAAAATCATAGCTAAAGGTCCCAAAATCATCGTTAATAGTTATTAGCAAAAACTTATATTCATCGTTGAAAACGTCACCAAATCCTTATAGTTAAAAACTATAGGCAACTTTTTTTGCTTATTGTTACTATAGTTTTTTTCTACGCTTTATTTTCTTAGTGCAAAACTGTTAGTGACGTTTTGAGAAATCATTGCCCATACCTATTGGCTACACTTAGTTTTCATAGGTAAATGTTTTTAGCTACAAATCTGAAAACATAGACAAAATTTTTTAGCTATGTTTCTGAAAACATAGCCACATAGTTTTAACTACGTTTTGTAAAATATAGTCAAATTTTTAACCTTCATTTTAATGAAATGTTATACCATGTTGAATTATAATTATTTGTTACATTTTTAATCCATATTATTTTAAATAATATTTAGATTTTTTGTTGTTAATTTATTATGAAAAAAAGTATTCAAAATGAAGCATTTTATATAAAAATAAAAAATCATTAAATTTCTTCGTGCACAAGATTTTAATTACAACTTTAACAATACATATATACAAAATAATAACTACTGAGATTAGTTTACAAAATATAGTATAAATCACTCAGTGCCATTACTTCTTCTTCAAATCTGTAATCAGAAAAAAGTATTAAATTTAAATTATAACAAAAATAAGAATTAAAAAAACTATAGGAGATGTTATTAATACCATTCAATTTCTTCTTTACTGCTATAATAATCTGGGCCAATTAATTTTTTCAAGTACCTTTCATGGTTAGACAACTTTTTTTCGGTATGTTGTAATTAACCTTAAGTGACTTGTTTTCCTCTTTAAGACGTTGAATGTATGTGGACCTTGATGAGGTTGAAACATTTGGCTTAGGGCCAAACCCAAAACCTTTGATATAACCAGAACATGTACCAAGTATGGAATTGCAAATGTCTTCTACATTTACCTCATTCCCCTCAAACATTGATTTTTGTAACAACTCTTACATCTTATTCTATAATTAAAAAAAAGAAAACCAATATTTAATGTAAATATTATTAGTTAGTATTAAATAAATAAATAAAATTAAAATTCAAACAAAATTTTATACTTACATAGTTATTTTCCACTTCTTCTGACATCTACCTTTGGTTATTTTCCATTTCTTCTGACAACCACTGTTGGATCCCGTTTCTGAAACCCAACTCTTCAGAAAACCATACCTTTTTCTTGCTCTAATACCACCTATGTTGGATTCCGTTTTCGGAACCCAACCTCTTGCGAATACCATAACTATCATCAATTCATTTTCTTGCGGAAAATCATACGACTCTTAAATTTTTTTTCCTTCATCACTCTTTAATACAATACTTACAACAAATTTCGTCATTCCCTTTTTCCATACCCTCAAACAAGAGTTTTACAAAACTATAATGGCCTCTCAAGCCACAATACAACATAGTCCGAAATCCCAAATTACGAAAGTTACAAGAACTACAAGTTAGCAAAAGAAACTATTCCTTTAGGCTCTCGAACACTTGATCTTCTTTTAGCTATCACCTGAGGATGAGGACAGGAAGGGGTGAGCTTGAAAGCTCGTGGGAACAGTTCATAACAAAAGAATAAGCAAAAACCTTGAAATCATATTTTCTTGTCTTAGAAAACTTTCTTTAAGTTCATAAACACATGTTTCCTAGGCTTGCAGCCAAAAATCCATAAGTTACAAAACATGAATGCATCAAACTTGATCAAACATAACATGAGCACATAAACACATTAGAATGGTTCGGGTGGATCACCCAAATGTGATAATTGGTCAACCATACCATTACTAGATAAGTCTAAAAGAGCTTCACTATGTTTTACTTTTCCATTAAACAATTTGCATCTTTGTTATCTATGCCCAATTTCCAAGTAACGACGATGTCCCATATAACATATTTTACTTCATAGCCTTATTGAATGAGTTTGATGGTTACAATAGGATAGGCCATATACTTTTAACGCTCCACCTAGATAAATTTTAAGTTAGAAAATCATTCATCGGCCACAAAATAGCTGCATGTATTATAAATATTTCACCTTCAATAACATTTTAAGTTTCTAATCTGACCTTTCAGATATTAATTAGGCCATCAATTAGTGGTTTCTTGTATACATTAATATCCTTTCCAGGAGTAGTAGGTCTTAGAATAAGTAAAGACAATAACAAAAATGGCTCCTTCATACAAATCTATGGAGGTAAATTGTATGGCACTAGAATTACCAGCCACATGTTGTAAGAAGTACTTATATTACCGAATGGGTTAAATCCATCTAAGGTTAAACCAAGTTGAACATTATGACAATCCTCTGAAAACGATAGAAACTTTCCATCATATTGAGTCTACTAGATGATGCATAATCTTATCATCAATAAATTTCTCGTTATACTAGCTCAAATTTATGATTGTTTTTGTTGACATAAAAAGCCTTTGTAGCCATGGTTTAATAGGGAAGTATCTTAAGATTTTAATCCTAATCTATGATCCCTTAATTTATTTCTTTGCTTCATAGTAACATTTGTGCAATTTATGTCCAATAGGTAATTCATCATTAAGCAACTCAATTAACATGTCAAAGGATTTGTTACTCCATTTATTATAGACCTTCGACTACAACAACTTCATAACAAAAGATAGTTGTAGAATTTTAATCACCTCAGATATTATTCTTCTTGAGAAACTTTGAATAACTTCCTAAAATTGTCTTCTGTAATAATACCAATTATGTTAGGCAAACTAGTATCATTTATAATCTCGACATATTAACACTTCTACTACCACTTGCTTTAAAATGTTCGCACATGATAAATTTGTAGAGTATAAAATTTATCTATGCCCTAGATTTGCAAGTGATTATATACGACATCTTGACTTTGAATGTTCACATTAAGCAATCTATTCATGGCTAATGAATACAACATTCTACAACCATTTGATCTTTTACAAATTACATGAAACTCTTTAACTCCTTTTAAGTATTAAGTGGACCATTTCCGATGGGACATCCAACTTTTATCTATGTAGTTATACAATTAAAAGTAGATTACTTAATTACTAAATGAAATTTTAAGTTTTACGATAACATAATGATAAATCAATACGAGTTAAAATACTAAGTTTTAATTCAAACAAACAATGAAATTAAGTTTGCTAAGTATAAGAAGCATAAACCAAATAGAGATTAAAGTCATAATCTCATACAAATGAACACCTTCTTTAAGACTTTCATAAAAGAAGATAATGTAAAACCAATAGAGAAGGATGAAGCATTACTCTAAGTCATCAAAAATTTGCATATGAAATTAAATTCTAGAGATGAAAAATTCAATATATAAACTCATCTCCTAGGTCTAAAGGTAAAATAATTTCAATACTTTTATATATAGTTCACGTTCTAAATCTGTAAAATATAGTTCACAAGATAAAAAAAGGGAAAATTTTGGTGAAAGTTCAAATAAAAGAGCATAAAATATCTTATCGTTGATATATTCCTCTTCATGATAGAAAATGATATAAAATAAGCTCATTATTATTCTATTCCCTATGATAAACAAAGAAGCATCATATTTTCTCAAAACCACTATAAGAAGCATATATTAGATGGTTTAACAAATTGACTTAATAACTCTCTTTCTTCTATTAAAACCAAAATGTCTGCTTGGGCTTAAAATTGGATAGTTTTTCCTAACCTTATTCGTTCATAAAAATTTTAAATTTAATTAATTAAAAGGTTTAGTGAAAAAAGGAACTTGATGAACAAATGTCTATTATTGTATATGATCTCATCTAAATATAATATATGTTCTTTGTAATAGTGTTATATCCTCTGAAAAATGCTTAATATGGATATTCCTTAAATTAAAGAATTACTTAGTAATAAGAGGGCGATGGTTGGAACAATCAAATTCTATACTAAAAGTGAACAATTGAAAAAGAAGAACTTAAGTTTTTATTTTTAAATATAAAATAATGCCTATGATATTTTAATTTTTTTGGATAAAATTTTATCCATTAGGTCAACCTTAAAACTGGCTATTACATAATTAAAATAGTGACTTCTGCAAAATCTTAAGTCACCACATTACAAGCTTGTTTTGTAAACTCATTATGTTATAATCTCTAATAGTGCATTCATCGAACACATTATAGGCTATGCTCAAACAAGCTTCCTAATCCATCTACGCCTTAATCATCCCATTCTAGATGCATTCAGCATCTTCCAAACAACAATATACATTCACCATCTTCCCAATAGCAACACACATTCACCATCTTCCAAACAACAACACACAAAATCGAGACAATGAACAACAAAAAACAAAACCTAAGCATAACAACTAACGGAATGAAAGCAAAACGTAAAAATGTAACTTATGTTGTCACAACTTACCTAGATGGACGAACAACTGGAGACAAAGTATGACGAACGACGAAGTTAGACAAAAACATATGCTTTTCAATGCCAAAATGTTTTGGGACAAAACGATGATGAAGAATGAAGACCAAGAAGAGTTTCGTTTTCATGTTTGAAATAACATAATAATGACGACATTTGTTATGGAACAAACAACAATGTTTTTTTTGTTATATTTAAGAACTAGCCAATATTTAATGAAGATTTCAAGAAAACATCATCAAATGTAGACAATTGGCAACGAATTTAGAAAAACCTCGTTAAAAGTTAGTCTTTTGGTGACAATCTTGTGGAATCGTCACCAATGGGTAGATCATGGGAGACGGATAAAGACAAACGTCACCAAAGGGCTGATCTTTGTGTTATGTGTTTCCGTAAGCATCGCTAAATTATGGATAAAATTGTCGCCAAATGTTTTCATATATATATTTTTATTTAATTGATAAATTATATGTAAAATAGAAATTCTATAAATTATTATAGAATTTATATACAATAAATAGATTTTATTGACAACACATAAAGTTGTCAAATCGTATATTTTAAAAGAGAAATAAAAAGTATACATTTATGTAGTACTAATTAATTTTGTGTTTCTATAAATTTTTTAAATGACATTTTTGTTAACTAAATTAGTTTAAGACCTACAATCGTTGTCAATAATATTAAATTTCATTTTTAAGAATATGATTTTAATATAAAATATTGATTTCCATTTTTTACTATATTGCAATTCTAATTTAACTATATTTCAATAAACATAATATATATGGTAATTAAATATAATGATACATTAATTTATAGATGATAATTGTAATCAGTATAACGATATATGAATGTATAGATGATAGATAAATTTTCGCATATCTTAGTTAGCATATTATTTTATTTAATCATAATTCTCTATTTATTACATATAAATTCTATACTATTATACATAATGTTGATATTATATATAATTTTTATAATATATAGAGTGTAATATGTAGGAATAGGGTTTGTTGACGAATTATAAATAGAGTTTCATCTTTTCACAATGATTTTTGTATTCGTCGTCAAAGTGAAGCCAAAACTTCATCGTTTTATGAAATTGAAAACCTAATTACCCAAAGATAGGACATAAATTATTTGAATAGAGCATACAAACAATTAGGGCCCCAAAACAAGGCCCTTTTCTACAAGCAACATACATTCTACTTACAAAGCAATAAAAATGACAACATAACCATAACTACTAGTAAAGCAAAAAAAATGACAACATTGCTATAAGCAGTAGACATGGTAATCTATCTATGATGACATTTTACAAGGTAAATAAATCCTCCCCCACTAAAAGATTCTCCGGATGCTTCGTAATTAGGGTATAACCATCAAAGGCAATCTTATTCTTTGGGCTAGTCAAGTTGCTACGGATGAGTTCCTCTGTCTTGCTTCTAACCTTTTCTTCTTTTTACCTTTGGTCATTGTTTTGCAATAGGTAGTCGTATGCTTTCTCTTGGAGTAGTCATAGATCACTCCCATCCCAAGTGAAGCTAACCTTAAGGTATAAAATTACTTGATTTTTTTGTACTAACTCAATGTCTTCTTACTTAATCCAAATTTCTAGTTACTAGTAAGAGATCATAAGGTCTTCTTTTTTAGAGACAAATTCAATCCCCAGTCATCATTAAACTCTTCAAGTAAGTCTTCCCTTATTTTTAAATTTGTGCTTAACTACTCTAAAGTTGATTTGTTTATCTACTTGGATTTCTTGCATGCATTTTCTTTGTGAATTCTACATGCGTTCCAATGATCTTTCCTTCTTCTATGAATATTTTGTTAATTGCATATAACTTCATTTAACTTTTCGTTTCCTTATTTTATTGTACATTCTGCTTCGACATTGATTATATCTATGATTTGTTTTTTGTTTCTATTAACCTTTTAGAATAAAACTGTCAACATAAATTCATCGCAAAATGTTGACGTGGCAAATAGTTTCCAATGGTGGAAATGAACTTTGATGGGAGGTATTTGGTAGAATTCTCCCTCCCAAAGAACAAATCGATGCACAACAAATCTACTCATGAAAATCTATTCATCGCTTGCCTTCAATGGTTGATTTTTTTCTTCAAGGTTTTTAGTATCATCGGAATAAGATCTCATTATGTATTATCCGTATCTCATTTTCTATTAGGAAGCTATTAGATGAACATGTGATTGTATATACTACGTGTTATGTAAAGCTTCCTCGAATCTTCAAGAGAACGTAAATGAAAATAGAGGCGATGACAATGTCTCGATGGCCCATACAAGATTAGGAAAATTAGTTGTTATGGAGTAGTCATCCATTCCAAAAGCTATGTCTATTCATTATGATGATGATAGTGTCATTCAATCGGGTATGTATTATTTTTACTAGATGTCATTTAACCTATTAATATTATTTTTACTTACATAACACTAACATTATATATTTAAGTTTTTTAAGGTGCAAATGAAATATATGATAATTTAATAAAAAATCAATACTAGTGTTTATGAACAAAATATTTTTGCTTACATAAGTTATAGAAGAAAAGAAAAATGAACCATCGAGTAATGAATAATATAAATACTTGTTAAGAATATTAAATGTGAAAATTAAACAATTAAGAACGTGAAATATGAGTTAGGGTATTTTTATAAAATCATTATTACAAGCTCTACTTCTGAATACTAACTTAATACATTTTATTAAATATTAAGATTAAGTTAGACATATATTTAATGCTCATTCTGTGAGGCGTTTACTGTCCCAATTGCACTAAATTCGCATATTGCAATCAGGGAAATCGTGAATTATGGGGAGGAAACTGTAAGTGATAAGTGTAAGTAGTAGTATCACTTGGCTGACAATGTGGCAAGCTTTTCAGCTTGCGAGGACCGGACCATCCAATTGTTAATCTATCCATGTTGATTCACTCGTGGTAATATTTTTTCTCACACACTTTTTGATTTAATCGCTCGCCCTTGGACAGTAATGACCGAACTTCTCACCGTTTCTTCTGTGTTTTTCCTAAACCGTACGAGGAATTACTTATTTTATTTTTGGGTACAGAATAAACATATACAAATAGCCTCACTCTTCTTATAAACTCTATGAGAAACGGTCTCTGAGTTCTGAGTAGACGAAGCCATACTCTATTTTCTTACCACAAAATTGCTGTAGCAACCTCTGTATTATACGAAAGTAGCTAATTAAATCTTGAGATATAAAATATTATTCTATTAACCTTATGTTTTCAATTTTGCTGCAAAAAAAACCCTTAGTCGTGTGTTGTTCTTCCACGCGCGCTGACTGCGAATTTTATAGCCTATTTGCCTGTGAAATGACCATAATACCCTTAA
>JAOTAX010000002.1:32216198-32245658 GCA_025629825.1 Erythroxylum guanchezii
ATAGATGAGTAAATTGAATGCTAAGTGAAGTAGAATTGACATTGGAAAGAAAGGAATTGAATTGAGTATCAAAGCTGGAAAATGCAAGTTGATCATGTTTCAATGTTTTTGCCAGAACTAATTGTGTGATTGAGCAAATAAGGTGAGGTTTGGACCAAATTAAACTTTATTTGTTTGGCTACAATTTCTTGTGAAATAAGTGTTGTCTAATTGTAGCTTGAAGAGTGGTGAATTTTGCTTTAAAAGTGAACTATAGGAGCTGTGTGAACAGTATCCGCAATTGCTAATCTGAAAATTTGATGCATTTTTCTAGAAGGATTTAGGGTGAATTTGTGGAATTGGTCTTCATGAAAGTTGAATCCTATCTTGTTATCTTTCCATTGCCACTGATTATGCAATTTTTCAGTATGTATATTGCGAGTTATGGCTTGTTGAGTGTTGGCTGGTTATGTACATTTTGTTGGAACCTAGCCCTAAGTGTAGGTTTGTGAGTATTGTGTTTGGAAGCTAAATTAGAGATTTTTGTGATTCGAATTGGCTCAAGTGATCTTCTGGAAAGGTGTAGAGGAAGAAATTAGCTTGAAAATGAGATATAGCATGTTAATTTTGGATGTCAGAATTGGGAGTTGTGAATTTTCAAAAACTGAACCTAAGTTAGGTCATTGACTAGTGATCAGGGCAGCCACTTGCATGACAGTCTTGAACTTGTTAGAGATGGAATTGGCTTTTAAGCCCTTCATAAAAATTGGAGTATGTTGTCTGATCTTTCCAGTGATATAAGGTAGAGAATTTTTCGACATTTGTGCAAGGAGTTATGTTGTTTTGAAAAATTCTGTTCAGTTTAGGTGGTTTCAGTGGGCAGAATCATTCATTGAGTTTTTTTGACCTATTTAGTAATTGAATTTGGTTCCATGTTATTCATGAAAGTTGTAGGACATATGCTGATCTATCTTTTGGCATAAATCTTGTAATTTTTAGCAAAGGGAATGGGAAGTTATGGATTTTGCAAAATGTTGCCCTGTTTTGAGAGGCAATGTGAAGGCAGTAATTTTTGAGTGTATTTTTGACACCCGTAGAGGTGAACTTAGTTTTTGTGTCCTGCATGAAACTTGTAGAGCTCTCTTTTCGCTATACAATAGACACCAAGTTTGTCCAATTTGAAGTTTGGAGTAGGGAGTTATGCCCTGTGGAAGTTGGGATGTCGGAGGAAGTATTTTTCAGATCTGCTAGCGTAAGTCGACTTGTATCCTCAGACAAGTCGACTAAGACATGCACAGTAGCGTAAGTCGACTAGTAACATATATTTTTCCTTCTTTTGCTTATAACTTTTCCGTCCGACATCTGATTGACCTGATTCTTGAGGTATCGGATTCGTGACCTATTGAATTTCTTTTTATGAGAAATTGAGAAGTTTTGGACGTGAAATTGATGTGGATTGGTTAGGTCAAAGTAAGGGGATCGGGTAATTGTTCTCTGGTCATTGTTTTATTTATTTTGGACGTATAGAGGCCGAATTGAGTAATTTCGGTACCATTAGATTTCTAATTTTTTAGACGGAATTTTTGTGATGGAAATTTTTGAATTTATGGCCGGGAATATCACGAACATGCATAGTACACATTTTAATCGCTACATGTGCATTCTTACATAGTTCTGATTAGACGATTGGTAATGTTTACATACTATCACTGTTACAGAGGCACAATTGAAGCGTCGATTCACCAACGTTCCTGAGACTTCCAGGTATGAGCTCGGAAGTACAGGTGAGTGACTGAGATGGCTTTCGCTCAATTACTATATGTTCTCTGTGGAGATAATGGTGGGATTAGTGATTACGTTTAATTCTGATTGGATTCCGGACAGATGGTCCGATGAATTGGGAGATCTGACATAGAAGTGTTCTTGATGTGATAATTGTGAAATTGCTTGCTATTACTGTGGTCAATTGCTTGCTATTAACGTGATCAATTATTGTACCTCTGATGTGACAAAGACTGTGGTGCCTTGACTGCTAAATTGGGCATATGCATTTCATACACAAATGCATGAACTGATAATAACAATTGTGACCGGAGTAGCCACTGATACTGAAAAAAAAGAGCCTTGAGCTCGAAGGGAGGTAGTGCATACCCAGAGGGCTCTCCTCCTCCTAAGACGCGTCTACTGATTCTATGGGACATTGCAGGCACTCGGTTACAACACTGTAATAAAAATGGGAAAGTGTCACATGTGCATTGCATACATATTTGACTAAATACTTTAAATGGGAAAAAGGCAAGAGTGCCTTATACAATTGTGATTTGCTTATATATAATGACATGGTACTTCTGACTGTGTTATTGTGAACTAAACTGTGATTTGCTTGTGTGTTGCATGAATTGGGCGAACCATCGATGATGGTTCCTCACTGAGTTCGCAAAACTCACACAAAATTTGCATCTATTTTTCAGGCCTTGAAGAGTACTCTGTTAGACACGGGAGTATGCCTACTGCATGCAAGTGAAAGATAGAGGTCGGGATCAGTTCACGTCTGCATTAGGGTCTCATAAAATTGTATTCCGCATCCTCTGTAAAATAATGCTTTGGATTTATAGTGGGCCCAATTTGGTTATGGCTTTTTGTGTACTAATGGTTATTTGCAATTATTGTTGAATGTTTGTACTGACTGAAATGCTGATGTTTTGAACATGGGCTCATATTGTCTATTGTTTTCCGCGCGTATGAATGTCTTCAAAAAAAAATTATACTGAGTTTCGTCCGAGTGATGTAGCACGCCAGTCTCGTGGGGCACGGACTCGGATATCACCATCGATGTCGGGTTCGGGTCACGCGGAAGTGGGTTGTTACAATAACACTCTTAACATTCAACTTTACTCTGTTTCCTTTATCAAGTAGGATTCCAGATTCCTTGAAGAATCTTGTTAATAGTATACCGTAAGGTAAAGAACTCATATACTTTATTCAAATACACCATCTCCCAAATGTTGAAGAAGTTCTTCCAGCCAAATGCTTCATTCTCAGGTTCGATATTCATCTGATTATTCTTCAAAGAAGTAAAATCGACGAGTCTTCCATAGACAAGAGATTTTAACATTTTTAATTTATAAAGGGTAAACACTAAGCATAGAGATGTATTTCGCTTAAAGAAGCAAGGTTAGTATAAAAATGAAAGAAAGATATGAAATGAAATAAGACGGATTTGAAGTTTAGAACAGAGGTTTGATTGTCTTTGTAGAGAGCACTCTTAACAAGTCGGTTTCAAAGTTTTTCAAGAAAATTCTAGAGTGTAAGGTGTTGTAGATTCTGAGATGATTTCCTTTTTATAAACACTCTTGAAAAGTTACCGTTTGTAAAATTTTTAACTGATCCTCCGGTAATCATGAAGTTGAAACTACCGAGTGAAAATTTACAGTTACTATATAATCTGAAAACTTCCTACTTTTTAGCTTTTTCAAAACGAATCGTCTGGATCATGGAGTTTCAAACGAATAGTCATTTAACATTACCATATTTAGATTTCATCTTATTTCCTTGAATTTGCCTTCATTTAAGGGTTTGGTGAAGATATCTACCCATTATTGATTCGTTTCAACAAATTATAGATTGATGATCCCTCTCTGTACATAGTCTCTTATAAAATGATGTCTAACTTCAATATGCTTTGCCCTTAAGTGTTGTATTGGATTCTTTGAGAGATTAATAGCACTTATGTTGTCACAGAAGATTGGAATCTGATCTTCTTGGATAGAAAAATCCTCTAACTGATATTTAATCCATAACAACTGTGAACAACAACTTGTAGCTGACATGTATTCAGCCTCTGCAGTAGATAAAGCAATTGAACTTTACCTCTTGCTTGACCAAGAAATTAGATTATAACCAAGAAAGTGACACCCTACACTTATACTCTTTCTATCAATCCTATCTCTAGCATAATCAGCATCACAGTAGCCAATTAACCTGAAATCTTTACCTTTCTCATACATTAAGCAAAGATCAATAGTATGTGCCAAGTATCTCAATATTCTTTGATAGCAATATAATGAGATTCTCTAGGATCTACTTGAAATCTTGAACACAAACAGACACTAAACAGTATATCAGGTCTGCTTGTAGTTAGGCAAAGCAAAGAACTAATAATTCCTTTGAAAAGAGTTTGATCAATTTTCTTACCAACTTCATCCTTAGATAAGATGATTGAGGGATGCATAGGAGTTGACATTGGTTTAACATTCTCCATTTTATATTTGACTAAAAGTTCTTTGATATACTTTTGTTAATGAACAAAAATCTTTTCTTCAGTTTGTTTAATTTGTAAACCAAGAAAGAACTTTAATTCACCCATCATACTCTTTTTAAATTCACTTTTCATAAGACTTTCAAAATTTGAACATAATTTTTCAAAAGTTGCACAAAAAATGATATTGTTTACATATATTTAAACAACGATAAAATCATTTTTAATATTTTCCTAAATAATATTTTATCCACTTGACCTCTAATAAAGTCATTTTTAATCAAAAACGAACTCAGACGATCATACCAAGCACAAGGTGCTTGTTTCAATCCATACAAAGCTTTATGAAGCTTATAGACATAATTTGGTTTATCCATATCTTCAAAACCAAGGGTTGTTTCACATAAACTTCTTTATTTATAAAACCATTCAAAGATGCAATTTTCACATCCATTTGAAACAGTTTTATAATATGGAAAACATCATATGCAAGCAAAATCCTAATAGCTTTTAGTCTGGCTGCAGGAGCATATGTTTCATTATAGTCTATTCCTTCTTGTTGATTATAGCCTTGAGCTACACATCTAGCTTTGTTACAGTTTACTTTTCCTAATTCATCTAGTTAATTTTTGAATACCCATCTAGTTCCTATAATAGACTTATTGAAAGGTTTAGGAACTAGAGACCAAACTTTATTCCTAGTAAATTGATTTAACTCCTTTTGCATAGCTAAAATCCAAGCTTCGTCTTGAAGAGCTTCATCAATTTTCTTAGGTTCTAATTTAGAAACAAACGCTACATTTTCCTCTCTTCTAAATTTAGACCTAGTTCTCACTCCTTCTGAAGTTTCTCCTATAATTCGATTTTCTGGGTGAGAAGATTTATATTTCCAATCTTTCCTTAAGCTAATATTTTTAGAAATATCTTCTACCTTATAAGGTGAATCGACTGATGGTGAATCGTTTGGGTTATTAACTAAAGGAGTAGATTTTCATTATCAGAATTGTCTCTTTTATCCAGATGAGATTCATCATCAAATTTCACATGCACAGACTCTTCAACAGATTTAGAAACAAGATTATAAACTCTATAAGCTTTAGAAGTAATTGAATAACCTAGAAAAATTCTTGAATTGATCATAAAATCAAATTTATCCAACTTTTCTTTTGTATTCAA
The DNA here is from genome assembly GCA_025629825.1 of Erythroxylum guanchezii. Taxonomy (NCBI): domain Eukaryota; kingdom Viridiplantae; phylum Streptophyta; class Magnoliopsida; order Malpighiales; family Erythroxylaceae; genus Erythroxylum; species Erythroxylum guanchezii. Next base: position 32,221,612 of record JAOTAX010000002.1, read on the forward strand.
AATAGTGCATTTGCAACCAAAAGGGTGAAAGTAAGAAATATTTGGCTTTCTTCCCTTCCATAATTCATACGAAGTTTTATTTAAAATCGGTCGCAAAAATACTCTATTTTGAAAATAACAAGTTGTATTTACAGCTTCTGCCCAGAAGTACTTAAGAAGATTCATTTCACATAGCACAGTCCTTGCCATTTCCTGAATCGTCCTGTTCGTTCTCTCTACAACTCCATTTTGTTAAGGAGTTCTAGGAGTAGAGAAATTATAGAAAATTCAATTCTCTTCACAAAAATATTTTGAATTTTTTATTTTCAAATTCTCCACCATGATCACTCCTAATTCCAGCAATAGACATTCCTTTTTCATTTTGTAATTTTTTGGATAAAACTTTAAAGCATTTAAAGGACTCATCTTTATGTGATAAAAATAATATCCAACAAAATCTAGTGAAGTCATCAACAATTACACGACCATACTTTTTTCCTCCTAAACTTGGTGTTCTGGTTGAACCAAACAAATCTATATCCAACAGCTCTAGAGGACTAGACGAAGTTACAATATTCTTAGAAGAAAAGGATGTTTTAACTTGTTTTCCTTTTTGACAGCCCTCACAAAAGAAATCTTTGTTAAAACTAATATTTAGTAAACCTCTTACCAAATCATGTCTAACTAACTTGGAAAAATGTTTTAAACTAACATGACCTAGCTTTTTGTGCCAAATTAGTTTTTCATCACCTTTTGATATAAGACATAAAATATTTTGACTTTTCAAATCTTCTAAAGTAATTTTATAGAGGTTGTTTCGTCTCTTGGGAGAAAAGAATATGGAACCGTCCCTGTTTTTGACTAAACAGGAATTTTGATTAAAGGATACTTCAAAATCGAAATCACATAATTAACTTATACTAATTAGATTATGCTTTAAACATTCAACTTGCAGAATATTATCAATAGACGAAAAGGAATCTTTACCAATTTTGTCGATCCCAACTATTTTGCCTTGCTAGCTGTCTCCAAAACTTACTAATCCTCCTTGCTTATGTTGGAGGTATAGGAACATAGAACTTCTTCCCGTTATGTGTCGCGAACAGCCACTGTCCAAGTACCATTGGTGGTGGTTGCTTCTTCCGAGAAAGGAGATCTCCAGTATATATTATATCCTTCTTAGGTACTTATATTTTCTTGGGTCCTTTGGGGTTAGTCTTACAATTTTTCTTTGAATAATAAAAATATTGTTTCTTTTTCCTTCTATTAGGAACAAAATTCCTATTGTGAAGAACATTACTATTATGAATAGTATTTCTATTATTAAAGCCTAAACTGCTTTTATCATTTGGATTTCTATAACTTCCAATCATATCATTAATCCTTTTTGTACTTTCTGTAAATTTCGATAAATCTGCTAAAAGACTATTAATCCGTTGTTTTAATTGATTAATTTCCTCAAATCTATCTACAGTTACTTTCTTTTTCATATCGTCTACTTGTTTCTTGAGGCAGAAGTTTTCTTCTTCTCAGAGTTTTGTGTTCTTCAAATTTTTAACAAATTTCTTTTTGAATAACCTATATTTTTTTAAGATAACATGTGAATCTTCTAACAATTCTAAATAGGCATCCTAAAGATCATCAAAGTTAGAGATTACCTCATCATATTCCCCTTCAGCTACTAAGCATATATTTGCTTGTTCTTATGTTTCTGAATCAGATTCAGATTCAAACGAATCCAGATCTTCCCATATTGCCATCATCCTCTTTTTGTTTTCTTGACTTTTCTTCTGTTTTCTTTTGAGCAACAGACATTCAGACTTGTAATGTCCTGGTTTGTTACACTCATAGCAGACGATAAAACTTTTCTCATTCTTTAAATTGTCTTTGCTATTCTTTTTAAAAGAGAAGTCTTTATTTCCCTTTGATTTCTTTTTACACATCCTTCTAATCTTTCTTGAACTGAAGGATAATTCATCTTCATCTTCACTTGAGTCTTGATCAGATTCACTGACATCATCATTCTTGATTTCTTTAATCTTTAAAGCTTTTAAAGATGTGCTTCCATTTTTCTGCATCCTTTAATTCTAGCCTTCAATGTAATAGATTTATCCCTTCTGGGTTTGTCTTCTACGTCACGCTCTACTTCATAGATTTTTAGTGAACCAAGCAATTCGTCTAACTTCAGCTTGCTTAAATCCTTGGCCTCTTGTATTGCTATTACTTTGGGTCTCCATCTTTTTGGAAGACTTCTGAGAATCTTTTTGATATGATCTTGACTTTCGTAGATTCTCCCCAGAGCTTTAAGTCCATTAATAATTGTTTGGAATTGTTCAAACATCTAATCAATAGTCTCATCATCTTTCATTTTGAATAGCTTATACTGATGAACAAGAATACTAATCTTAGATTCTTTCACCTGGTTTGTGCCTTCATGTGCAATGGCTAATGTATCCCACATTTCCTTTGCAGATTCACATGCATGAACCTTATCATATTCACTTCTACTTAGAGCACAACTTAAGAAGAACTTGGCCTTTGAATTTAATTGAAAGCGAGCTTTCTGTTCATCCGTCCATTGGTCACGAGAGACGATATCTTCTTCATTGTCTGTTGGAATATATGGTCCATTTTCAATGATATCCCAAAGATCAATATGTGTGGATTCTATGAAGAGCCACATCCTATCCTTCCAATAATGATAGTCTTTACCATTGAATGCAGCAGGTCTTGAGACTGAGGCACCTTCGGCTATAAAAACATGTGATTCAGCTATGGATCTTTGTCCTCACTTTGTAACAGTATTTCTTGTAAACCTTGCTTTGATACCAACTGAAATAAATCACTTGTTAATATAGAAATCACGTATAATATGTAAAATACTCAAGAAGGGGGGTTAAATTATGTCAAATCGTTCAAGAAATTAATCTTTAAAAACTTCTTGATTTTCTTAACAAATTCAGATGATTACAAAACAATTCACTTAATTTGGTGAGTAATGCAATAGTGAAAATCAGTATCTATTCTTCTAACAACAAGAAAATTAAAAAGATAAGAGTTAGAGAATGTGACGCCGCGATTTATCCTGGTTCACCCTTAACCTTAGGCTACATCCAGTCCTTAGAGTTCATATGAGATTCCACTACAACCTTCAACGTTACAAATATTATTTCTACACTTCCAGAGCCTCTTCAGGTCTCTTTCACAAAGTGTTCTTTATTTGCTTCCTTAGCCTCTTTAGCTCTAGCCTTTCTTTTCACTCGAAAAGATATTGTTTGAGCGTCACATTACAAATGTATTTGCTCTCTTTTGCGTGAGCACTTGAGCACAGAATTTCTCTAAGTATGCTTTTACAATCAGAATTCTTTTCTCTCTTTGTATTGTATCGTTATTTGTTATATCGTAGAGTATTTTGCTTACAACTACAACTACTATTTATAGCCTAAATCGTCAACGGTCTTCTTAAGAATTCTATTTGTCGAATCTTCTAAAAACAGTTATTAGTCGAGTCTTGTAACTAACTCCAACTAACTGACGTTCTAGTACATTCTTCAATTTCCACCGTCTTGCATAGATTCATATGCTTCGTCTGGTGTCATAGACTACACACTTCATCTGATCCTTCTTATTCAGCTTTTACTAACGTATCGTCCTGATTTGATGATTTATGCTACTTAAATTTATTTGCACACTTAACAAATTCATCAAAATATTTCACACACTTCTATGATTATTATTATTTGACTTTCATCAAAATTAACAGAAGAAGTGAAGTCTTCTTGACTTAACAAACACTCCTTTAGAGTTTGCAATCCGGGTGACACTATCTTCTCTATACCAGTGAGTATTTTTGTGTATGTACTCAATTAACGACACAAATCCTTTTAAGTTACCAAACCACATTCCATTATGAATACGTGAGGAGGATATTAGTATAATTCTATTACTATGTTGAGAGATCTCACTTCTTTACACTAATAGATTGAATTCTATCCATTTGTCATACTAAATCCATATGGTTTTGCCATTCCCTAATTTTTTCTTTAACTAAGGGTGTACAGAGTTCCTAATCTTTAGCATACGAGTAAAACGCCATAAAACATCCCCAGCTATAGGTATCTACCAAAAGTTTTGATCTCTAAGACATGTTCCTTGTATCCATTTAATTTATATAGCATTTTTGTTTGAGTATAACCTCCATATTCTTTTACAAGCAAACACATTTTGCATTAAAGGAATTGAAACAATCCCTAAACCACCATGTCATTTTGTAATTGTCACTTCACACATTTGACTTTAGCCCCCTTTAAGTTTTCCATTTTGCTTGATCATAAGAACACTTTAAGATTAAGATCAGGTTCCTTGATTACTTTCCTTGGCAAGATTATATGAGTTATCCAATGAATGTGCATACTGGTGAGGATTGAGATGATCAGTGTAACTCTAGTTGTAATTGAAAGGAACCTATTTTTCCAAGAATTAATTCTAGACTTGTACTTCTCAATGAGAGGGATACAGTCAGAGTGTTTACGTTTAGCATGTGAAATAGGCACACCAAGGCAGAGAGTGAAATTAAATACTTGAGATTTTACTAAGTTCCTCCGAGTTCCTAACATCTCTTAAACAAAACAAACTACTTTTTTCAAGATTAGCTTTCAGCCCTGATCACTTTTAGAAAGCTTTTAGAATATCTAGCAGAATCTTAAACGATTGTACATTAGCTCAACTCATTAAAATAAGATCATCTAAAAACATCAAATAAGTGAGTTTGGGGTTATTGCATTTATATGAAATAGAAATCTTCTATTGTAGCCATTTAATTTTTTGAGAATTCTAGATATACCTTACATTACTAGCATAAATAGATAAGGGGATAAAAGATCCCCATTTCTACTCCTGCTAGCATAAATGAAAGGCATTGTGGGAACTCCATTAACAAGGATGCTAAGTGCGGAAGTCTTGATACACATCATTATTCTTACTGTGAATTTTGCTAAAAAATCAAGTGCTTACAAACATTATTGTCTAAACTTCCACCTCATTATATTAGAAACCTTATAAAAATCAATTTTCCATAGACAACTACTAAATCTTTTACCTGAATTGTAATCTTTTTGCATCTCTTATATAAGGTAAATATTTTCCCCTAATGATCTTCTTGTTATGAAAGCTCCTTGAGCTGGATTGATTACTTTTCCCAAAGCTTATTTCAATCTAATAGCTAGGAGTTTTTATATAACCTTATAGATGATATTGCAACAGGATATTGTCTTATAATCCACAAGAGTTTAGGGTTCTTCTTTTTAGGAATAAAACTAATATGTGTATAATTTAACTCCTTCAACATCTTGGTATTGTTTAGACATTCCTGCACTGATTCTGAAAACAAATTACTAGTTATCTCCCAGGTTTTTTGGAAAACCAAATTGTGAAGCCATCTTGGCTAGGTGACTTAGAGGGATGCAATTTAAGTAGCATTTCTTTTATTTCCATATTGTTGAAAGGAACAATCAAAAGTTCTCTAATTTCTTGAATCTTTTAACGTTAAAATCGTTTTGTAAGACCTCTTCTTTGCTCATTAAATTCATTAAGACTCTCATGAAAATTTAAGTAATGAAGCTTAATCTGATATTGAATGCCCCATTTCATCTTTAAGTGAAGTAATCTTATTCAAATTTCTTCCTTCTAAAACATAAGCATGAAAGAACTTGAATCCCCTTCTTTTAGTCAATCAATATGAGCCTTCTGTTTAGAACTCTACAACTTCAAAGCCTTCATATTTTCTCTGAGCCTCTAAATTTCCATTAATCTCAACTGGTTGTTAAAAGGGTGTTTAAAGCATTCATCCTAGGCCTCTCTAAGTTTTAGCTTGGTCTCTGTAACCTTCTTGATATAAGAGTTAATAAAACCCTATTTCACCTTTCTAAGTTTTTTCATCAACTGAAATGTTTTATACCCTTCCTCATTTTGATCCTAGCAGCAATGTACTAGAACTAGGAAGCCTTCCTATTATGTTAGTCCATTAAATTTACATCCTTATGTTTGCAATATTATGTATGTGAATGAATGATTGGTCTAAGAATGAGTTTTCCTCAAAATGAGCAAAGGATAAAGAGAACATATCAAGTCAAATTTTATTTACCACTGCTCAATCTAGTTTCTTTCCAACTAGCATTGTTCTTTGTTGCTTATTAGACCAGGTAAATAATTTCATGGTGAATCTGAGATCCGTTACAACCATTTGCTGAGATAAATTGGTTAGCTCCCTTCCAGATGCCAAATTATACCCCCTCCTACCCTTTAATTCCTGACTTGATTGAATATAGTTGAAATCTCCTATAATAAGCCAACGATTGGAGATTGTAGAGTTAATGGACAGTAAATTGTTCCATAGAGTCTCCCTTTGAAATTGGAAGTTTCAAGCATAGTCATGGGCTACTTAAAGTACAGAATTCACTCCATCCATTTGGCTAATCATATTTTAATGTTCCTAAAATTTTAGATTTACCTTAATACAATAGATTTTAAAATTATTTTATAGAACTAATAAATATAGTAAGTGAAATTTTAAAATAAAATTAAAATTGAAAAGATAGTTCTAAAAATAAATATTGTTAAAATTTTAAAAATAAACAATTATTTAAATATAATATACAACTTCTTTAAAATATAAAACTAATACAATCTACCAAAATAAATATAAGATTAACTTTAGTTGTTAATTTTGATAACTAGATGAAATTATATAATCTATAAATTTAATAATAAAAATTTTAAAATTATTCATATTTGAATAATTTAATTTGTCTCATCAAACGTGTTTTCTCTTTTCAATCAAATAACTAAAATTGGAAAATTACGAATTGAAAAATTAAACCAAGGCCCTAAAAAATCGTTAAAGTGGATTAAACATGAAGTATAGTTAAAAATGGAGGGATATCTGGAAATTCTCGGTGAACAAGTTCAATTATGGAGCATGTGCTCCAAGTTCCAAGTAGATAAGTCTTGATGCAATTAAAAAACAAGTGGGGGCCTTGAAAATCCAGTGAAGATCCTGAATTATTATTAAGCCGTAAAAGAAGGATCTTAATCTCGGTTTCAGTTAGGCATCAAACATATTAAAGCAGCAAAGCACATGAGGTGTGGCCGTTCGATAGGTGAAGCAACATCCCAGAAAAAAACTGTCCTTATTGGCATGTGTTTTCAACTGTTAATGGGAATTTAACGTGAGAGATTGGTCATTACCTAGTCAATAGTTATTGTACACCTCAAGCACGCGAAATTGTATACAGCATTTTTTAGGATCGTATTATGGATACACGTTGATCTTTGCTTGCGAGACAATCCACACGGGATTATAAAATAGATTAGAGCAGATGAGCTTTCAATTACGATTACAGTAGCGTGTTTTTGAAGGTTCATTTGACTAATGCACATACACCACGCATTCTCCTTGAGTTCCGCCGTGTTCTACATATGCATTTGGATTTATCTGAGCATGATTTTGTTTGAGAGATAGCTTCCGGTTTTTGTTAAATCCAGGCCTTATCTGTCTTCAGAAGCAAAACAAATAAGATATAACCAGGCTCTCAAATTTGCGGCATTTGTAATTTCAATCAGTGTTAAAAAAATCCTTGCGTTGGACCCTGTAAAAAATCAAGTGGATTGAGTAAAATTGCAACTCAATTAAAAAGAAATAAGAAGATTTCGTCAAAAAAAAAAAAGAAATAAGAAGATGAATGAGTACTTATAAATATATCAAATTAATTATAATTACACATTTCAATTTGTTAAAATTACCACATATTCTGATATTTACTTTTGTACCATTTTTTAATCTTTATCCAGATATTTTGTAAATATTTAGTTTCTTTTGATGAGAATAATATGTAAATATTATAAGTAATATCTAGATTCTTCTACTTGTATAGTATCTAAAATTTTCTCACTTAAAGATTTGACTCAAAACTAATTAATTTTCATACGATTTTCTCAATATCATATTGCTTACATTTATGTTATGCTACATGAGGATCAATACCACACTTACAATTGCTGACTACTTTTGTTATAAAATCTACTATATATATTGTTTTCAATATGGACTTTTTGCGTATTTGTAGTTCCTTCCTCCACTTTCTTATAAACGAAGTGAAATTAGACTCATATGTGCTTTTTAATGAAATATGGTGTTCCTTGCTAGATGCAATGCAGTTTGACAGTAACAAATTGAAACCTTTTGTTGTTTGTATCTAAGTTCTTCTAACACCAATTTCAAGTATACCACTACTTTAGTAGTTTTTGTAGCTGCTACATATTTTACTTTTATTGTTCACGTAGCCATAACTTAAAATATTGGCAGCAAGCATAAACATATAACATGTATTGGATGTATTTTTATTAAGATCACATGTATAATAAAAATCAGCATATCATTTAACAAAGTTTGATCCTTCATATTGTCATCCAACCCCAGATTTCCCCTTAATATATCTTTAGATCGTCTATATAGCACTTCAATACTCTGTACTACAATTTTCTATATGAGACTAATTGCTCCCACTGTATATATAATGTCTGGTCCTATATAAATCATGACAACATTAAATGGTACATTGTAGATGCATATGATACTTAAGACATCTTCTTCCTCTCATCTTCCTTTATAGGTACTAGATGCTAACTTGAAATTGACATGAAGATGGCTAGATATTTGCTTATAGCTTTGCATATTGAAGCATCTCAAATCCATCTTCAAGTAGTTTCTCTGAAGAATTTATTGTTTTTGTTATTTATAAGTCTTAAGTCCTTCATTTCAAATTCTCTTTCCAATTGTGCCTTCAATTCTTTGATACAATCTTTGTTGAGGCTTACAACTAACGTATCAACTGCATATAAAACCACGACAATGAAATCATTATCACCAAATTTCTTAAAATAGGCATAAAGTTTTGCATTAAGTGCGTTATATTTAAAGATCATAATGTAAGAGTCAAAGCTCTTATTACAATATCTCCATGCTTATTTTAAACCATGTAGAGATTTACTCAACCCGTAAACTAAGTTTTTTCCTTCAAAAACCTTCTAATTAGAGCATATAAATTTCTTTTTTAAGATCTTCACTAAAAAAACGCAATTCTCAAATCTACTACTCTAGATATAAGTTAAACATAGCACAAATTGCTATGACTACTTTTACTATAGGAACTGAACCATAGGGGAAAATATTTTGTTGAAATTAATTCCTTCCTTTTAACCATACCCTTTCATCACCAATCTTGCTTGATATCGCTCTACCTAATCATCACCATTTCACTTGATCTTGAAGACTCCTTTATTATCATTTGGCTTCCTTCCTTATAGCAATGTTATAAGATCTCAAGTTTTATTTTATGAAGCGTTTTAATTTCTTCCTGTAATGATGCCATCCATTGTTAGAAGGTTACATGTTATATTTCCCTCCATTATACAATTCTTATATCATTTGATGGTCTTTTATGTATTTTTTTTTTAAACTTAAGGATCTTCAAACTCAACTAGTTCTTGAACATCTTACTTTGATGTTGTTTTAAAAGAAACCTGAATTTCCTTTTCCAACTATATCTGAGTCTCTCAAATTTTTTTGTAAAGAGTTGTTATCATTTTTTCCCATTGTAATTTATCTTCTATAAAGATGACATCTTTTTTGATAATAACATTTTTGGCAGTGGGATCCTATAAGTGATATGCCTTCACTCCATTAACATATATTATGAATAAGCATTTCATAGAATTTGGATCTAGCTTTATGGTTTCTTTGGTATTATACATCATGTATGATGTATAATGCTTCCAAATACATACATCATGTGCATATGCTTCCAAATAGAAGGAGATCAAAATAATCTACTAGCTTTCTAGTACATCTATAGCAAAATCTTTAATATAATTGCAGTTGAAAGAATTTGATTCACTACATGATGAGTGGTATTGACTGTTTCAACCTAGAAAGCCTTATTTAGGCTCCTATTCTTTTTAACAAGATTCTTTTCATACATTCTATCACTCTATTTTATTGAGGAGTGTATGCAAAATTAAACTTTCTTTTCATGCCTTCTTGTTTACAGAAATGCTTCAAGTTCATTTCTAATATATTATTCTCCATTATTAGTCCTTAAGAATTTGATCCTTTTGCCATAATTAAGTTTAAAATGTATTTTAAAAAATTTGAAGACTAGGGACATGTCTATTTTCCACTTAGTAGGATGCACCTAACACCTCTTAGAATAATCACCAATAAAAGACACAAAATACTTTGCTTCTCTCAGGGATAAAACTGGTGTTTGCCATACATTATAGTGAACTAATAACATTGTTTCTTGAATTTGATATGTTAAACTTTACATGATATTTGTATATTTTTAACATAATGATTGTAAAAGGGTAGTAATAGCTCTATAAGCCTAGGGAGTAGCTTTTGCTCAATAAGGATTTTCATTCCTTACTTAGATATATGTCCACATTTTGATACCGTAACATTGAGTATGTCTCACTTGAACTGCATCAAGCAACTAATAATTTTGCTTCTCATGATATTTCCCCCTTATCTTTTCTCCCTTCAATTGCATATTGAATTATCTTCAAAATTTTGATGACAATTTCTATATTCCACCCAAAATTAACTGGTCATCTTAGAGACAAAATTTTATTTTCTAAGTCCTCCACATGTCTTAGTTCTTGAAAACTACGAATTGTTCCAGCATTTATCTTCAACTTGATGGTTTCAATACCAACATCCTTTAAAGGATCATCATCACAAGCGTACGCAGATCCTCTCAAGACAAGTTATTGACAATTTCTATTTTCCACCCAATATTATCTGGTCTTCTTAGAGTCAAAATTATTTTTTAATTCCTTAATATTTGTACTTCTTAAAAAGTACGAATTGTACTATCACACATCTTTAACTTGATGGTTCCAATACCAACATCCTTTAAAGGATAATCATCACAAGTTTACACAGATTCTCTTCAAACAATGTAATGATAATTGAACCATTTTTTTCTAGAGGTCTTGTGAAATGAAGCTTCTAATTTGAAGAGCCATACATTAAGTATTGAATTCCTTCGTTAAATTGTTATTGTTGCTTCACAATATAATTCATTACCATTATTTGAAGTATTTACGAAATTTTGTTAGCGAATGAAATTTTTCTTTAAATTACCATAATTCTTTTTTCAAGTGATTTTCTTGCTATGGTCATTACAATTAAAATTCTTGTTACTTACTAATTTTGACCTACCATGATTTGGACTCTTGCTTTTGTCACAACCCATTGATCCCACTCTTATCACTATTAAAGCTTCAACTAGTTTTTAACTAAACTATCTTTTCTTCCTTCAGAACTGTGGCTATAACATCATTGAAGAATAAGTAGTCTATAAAATTATTATCGGTTAAATTGATAATGAGTTAATTATACGAATTAGGTAGACTTTGAATTAGAAGTTTGACGTGTTCATATGACTCTATTATTAACACAACAAATTATGTGTTATCAATGTGTTCAAGCATTACAAAGAATTTTGAATTATCAATGTGTTCAATCATTAAAAAGAATTTTGAATTATGAAGAATATAAAGTTTCCTCTAAATAAAAATTTAATTATGGAGAGAATTGATCTTTTATAGTTTTATGAGATAATCTCATATCTCTTTTAGTATTTTCTTCTCCCCTATGCTTGAAAATTTTTTATTAGCTAAAGCTTGATAATGTTTTGCACCATTCATGTCTATTTTATTCCATTTGACATCATCTGTAAAATCCATTAGTCTTCCGTTAATGGCTACAAGGCTATTATCCTTTGTAAGGATATCTTTAATCCTTAACTTTATAACAAGAAATTATTTTCATTAAAATTCTCAATCTTAAATTTGACTATCATTTCTCATATCTCAAACTTCTTTAATCTAAAAGAAAGAGCTACCACTGTTTTACAAAAACGATACTTGTTTACATAAATGGTATCTATTACCTTCAAACGAATGAATAATATTTAACTTATTTTCTTATGTAAAGGATCTAATATAAGTGGCAATCGCATAGCATATGATAAGTAGATATATCTTAGGCTCTAATACCACCGATTAGAATGATTAGGTTGTTAAAACAAAGATCCCAACTCAATTTGAAAGAAATAGGATATCAAAGTTATTACTATGAGTGAAAAGATGAATTACAGTACAAACATGCTCTAACTATAAGTTACAAAGTTTGTAACGTAGAACCTATAAGATTATAATTTTTACAAGCTCTACTCCTAAATTAATGCACGAACTTGTTTCTTGATAGATGAAACAAAAAGACAGATGGATATTTATAGGTTTATCAAATTAATTATAACCACACATTCAATTGTTTATAATTACCAAGCATTCTAATATTTATTTCGTACTACAAATTATTTATCTTTATCTAGATATTTTGAAAATACCTAAATTTTTTAATGTAAACAATATCTATATATTATAAGTAATATCTAAATTCTGCCAATTTTAATAATATCTTGCCCCGAAATCAACGACTAAGAACTCACCTGTTCTTTCGCTATCATTCCAGTAGAACTAGAAAATGAGTAGAAGCAATAAACCTCCAAATAAGGTCGTGATACGGACCATTACACTTCTTTTTCTGTCAGTGACTGCTTGCTTACCCAGAACATTATCATGCAATAACTCCTACTTGCACGCAATTAACTAAGGAAAAATTATTGCCTGAGCCAGATAACTAGCTAATGTTAAAGAGAGCTATAATCAGTCAAAATCCAAGTTATTAGCATACCCTTTTCACTTCAGTACCTTAAATATTAAAAACATGGAAAGTATAACTATTACAAAAGGTCATATAAATTCTTACTATTCATGTGTCTTTAATAATTCGGCTCTTAATTAAAGTACACATTAAAAGATGTAAATGAATTCTTCCTGCTTCACATCATTTAAGTTAAATATATGATTAAACTGTTCAATTTTAATATTTTATTTGATTTTACTCTTTTGTCTATAATTCTTTGAATGAAAACAGTAGTAATATTGTTTTATTGTTTGATATTAATGGGATAAGTATACACGAAAATTTGACTCCAAATTTCTGTTAGCCAAGATTGGTCATTCTAATTATCAATCGCTAAGATCAAAATGAAGTATGGATGGATATATTTGTCTTGTTGCTTTGAGGATCTCTGTCGAGTTGTTGTTATGTCTGCGATAGGTGATCATTTAAGCTCTGCTCTAGAAGAAAGGGCAATAAACGTCCGTGGCTGAGGGAGTAAAGTAACACGTGACCTCGAGTGAAGGAAACTCAAGGTTACATGTCCTGCTATATCTGGAGAATTTTTTGATCATCATATAATATGATCTGTTAATTTTTACCATCTCACAGTTGTGTACAAACAACATGGAGTCTTCTATTGTAAGTTCTGTATGCATGCTTAGTTTCTAAAGTATATGACTAACTGTAATGACTTTCCACCGTGAGATCTATATGCTTAAATTATAAGAACATGATATAAGCAAGTCTAATGATTTTCTTGGAATATTCTACACTCCGTAGTCTTGATCTGCTTGGGAAGTGTGTGCTTTCTGGTACGTTGTATTGTTGTACTACTTTCTCAAATTCTTGATAAGGAAAAAATTAGATTTTACTTGTAAAGAGTGTCTTCAACACCTTTTATTTCTGTTTACCAAAAAGAAATTTGTTCATTAAATTCGAAATTCGATAGAACTTAGAATTAAGGACCACATAAATAGTTAAGGGCAGTAAACTGCCGGACATGGATCGTCGAAAGACACATGTGATGAGATGATTAATAAAGATGCAGACAAAATTTCAGCTGAAACAGAAATGTGGAAATATTTTATTAAACTCATTGTTTCATCATACAACGACTAGATACATCAAATTAAGGAAATAAATTATCATATGAGATTAACTATTCTGAAAAGTAAAAGCACAACATTGCTGAGTATAAACAAATATCAAACTAGGAAGAAATCTTCCATTAACCAGAAACACTGGGACAAACCATTATCAACTGCATTAATATGAAACTGATGTGAATTTCTCTGGAAACATGACAGTAAGGTGGAACTTTTAATTGACTTTGTAGCACACTTTCCTGATTTCTCCAACATTTTTACCGGTAAGAACACCGATTCTGCCCATGTTTAACATAGACTCTGGGAAGTCCTTAAAGAAAGTGGATCCTTGTGTTGCGTACTGCAACTCAATGTAAGATTTTGTCTCTTCGTTTTCAAGCAGAGCGGAATCAGAAGTGAACAGTCCCCTTCTTTTGTGAACAAGTGTATAATAATGAGGGTCGAAAGTCCTATCACTCCCAGGATCCATTTCTACCAGTGTGATTGCATCTCCGTGCTTGCATTTACTCTTCAATCTGGGAATGTATTCTGAATCCAATCTGGGATCGGAGTCGCCTTTTCCAGTGAAGTTGTAAAGGCGAGAATCGAATGAGCTGCAATGGGAAGTGCCTATGGTGTGTGCACCTGTATCCATAAAAGAGATCAATTAATTTTACATGAAATTTGCATGTAAAGCCGCAAAGAGTGTTAGATGTAAGTTTTGAGCACCTGAGAGGACAACTAGGTCTTTAATGCTTAATCCCTTGGATCGGAATGATGCTATCAACTGAGATATGTTGAAAAAAGGTGGTGGCAGATTGAGTAAGGCCTCTGTTGAGTTAGATACTCTTCCATCTCTTCTTCCAGTTTCAACTTCAAACCGTGGACCCTTGGTCTATTATTATTTTGAGTTAGAAATAATCACCAGGTTTTGTTTCCAAGCACTAAGCATATATGTTAAACGAAAACAAAAGTTGAAGGCAATTTTAATTCATTACCGCGACTGTAACATCTCTAGCCACAATGGCCAAGATATCTGCACATGAAACTACTCCAGGACATTCCTTCTCCACAGCAGCCTTGATTCTATCAATTACTTGGAATCCTCTTAGGCTAAGATTTGGAATTGCAAATTTTTCAGATTGATTGGTGGCGGAGTTTAGCAGCACTGAACCGTCACAGCCCTGTAGACATCATAAATATAGTTATCGTACCATTTTTCTAACCATAAGCAAGCAGTAAGTCGACTCCCTTAAATTACAACCTCAGATTGCTACATTTCGCGGCCACTTTCAGTTTAGGCGCTTTCATATGCCATGTTTTATTAAGCTTTTACTACATACACAGATAACTTAGTTTTACCTTAGGAATTGAAATAAACAAGTAAGTTAGTTACCCTGACAAAGCAATCATGAAAATGCATTCTCAACAAAGGACCACTAAGACTTGGAGCCACTGACATGACGTAATCTATAACTTCCTTCACCACGACCTCAGCTCGCGGGCATGTCTTTGAGTAAAACCCGACTTCCAACTGACCATTTGCAGGGTTGACGACAAGTAGCAGAAACATCAGTTGAAGGAAGAGACAGTAGAAAATTTTGGAGTTAGCCATCCTAGAAGCACCAAAGTAAAACTGGCTTAGCAGCTTATTGAGAAGCAAGTTAGAATTAAGCTTCCCTTTATATAGTTGCTTTGACGTGCTAAGCATTCTCTCTAAAAGCTGTCATTACATAATATATGATCTGTTATTTGCATTTAAATAATTAAGCAAACCTCTAAGCCTCACCGATGCTTTGATAATCTTGGGATCGGTTCAAATGTGTAATTCTAAATTGCTACTGAAAAAAACTGTGGTGAGTCATAACCCGTTCTTGTGGCGTAATGGTATAAATCAGCATGATACAGCCCATGAGAGGAACTTCGTAACAAGAGAAACAAATAATATCTGCATCCATATCAACCAATGAAGTAATAAAAATTGCTGGAAATAAGTGTTGACCTTGCTAGTAACATGGCCAAAGCATTCATGTGTTAGGTCAACACATGATTTTTTAAAAATATATTTTGAACTAGAGCAACCCCTATTGGACGGTTGACATACCACTTCTTCCTAGTTGGTGCCACTTGGAGTTCAAATTATATCTCAATTAAGCATCCCAGCATATCATGATGAAGTGAATTTAGAAGCTGACGGGCGGTTTATTTTCTATATCATCAACTTGCAGACTATATTTTTATACCCGATATGTTATCCTCCATTGTGCCAATTGCTGCAAGAACTCATAGGCGGATATGTTCAACAATTCCATGTCTATTAAAATTCTGGTTAAAATATTGAAACATTTTCGGCCTCTGACTGGTGTATTCTTGTTATTAAGCAAGACAGAAGTTAAAAGGCCAGTTCAGAGTTGCGGCCTAAAATAATAGAACCGAACGGTAGGCCTAGCAAAAGCTGCTGTAGAATTAAACGAATTGGGTATCCTCTATATGTTTGAGGTTAATTCACCAATTTAATAGTTAAAATATAAAAATACTTACCAATAATATTACAAAAATTAAGAAATAAAATTTTCAATATTAATTTAATAATTTATTTAAAATTATGTAAATGTTATAATATTTGATGATATTTCAAAACGTAGATCATTAAAATTCTAAATGTTTGCTTTAAATAAGATGAAATTAATGTAACATGATACATGCTTAAGTTTATTCAAATCAGGACAAGATACTTCTTGAGTTATAAAATGATCCAAAGTAGATAATGATCTTTAAACATTGTCTGCATGTTAGATTATGAAAGAGGAGTAAATGAATGGAAAATCTGTTAAATGAATGTCTGGTAAGCCCACGTTGTAAGATCTGTACATTAAATCGACTGCGACTGCCCCTTCTAAGGAGTCGTATATTAATAAGCAGTAAGTGGTGCTCTCATTTAAAACCAACTATTGTAATCTTTCACTTCATTATATGATTATGCATAATCTTAAACATACATAATTCCCACATATAAAGTAAACATACATAATTCTCACATATAAAGTAATCGTACCTTGATCCATAAAATCGAGTGATGCTGATTCTCTTCCGTGGTTCTATTTTTTCTCTTCCCTTTATCACTTATGTATTTTCTCCTTATTTGATGGTTATCGGCAGAAGCAACTTAATAGGCAAGAGTAGGATCAAAAGAGGCGACGTTTATAAAAGGTTTTTGAGAAAACCACCTTCTTAACACCACGCCCATCATGTCGCTATTAAGATTTATAAACATTTATTACATGAGACATTAATAATCTAACATTCTCGTACTTGACTCATATAACATTGTTATCTTCATAAGTCATTTAAATTTAATATGCATTGTATAGATCATTCATTATAATCAAGAATTAGAACTAAAGTGAGTCATGACGGTTGTATATGATTTAAGCAACATATTTCCTTCCATGCACTACAAAGTTAGTCTTCTCCATGAAATGATCAATAAATGGGAAACACATAATTGATCAAAAAATAATGTCTACTTAAGAAAAAATTTTTATCATCATTCCATTCAATTTAGGATACACATTCAAAAAAAAAAGGTAAATCATAAACAAATTAAATAATGAGCTCAGAATGTCAATTACATTAAAATATAGACATCATCATAATATGCATTAATGCCCACTCAGCAATAATACTCATAATGTCAATATGCCCCATAAATATTTTAGGCAGTGATCCCTTAGTCAAAGGGTCAGCAATAATAAGATTAGTGCTAATGTGCTCAATTGACACTCTACATTTTTTAGCCTCTTCTTTAACGGCAAAGTGTTTCAATTCCATATGTTTAGCACCTTTGGAGTACTTGTCATTTTTAGAAAAGAAAACTACTGTAGAATTATCAAAATAAATTTTCAGCAGCCTGGCAATACTATCGACTATTTCAAGCTTTGAAATAATGTTTCGTAACCACTTCGCCTGAACTATGGCCTCAAAGCATGCCACAAATTTAGCTTCCATGGTGGATGCAATAATTATTGACTTCTTCGCACTCTTCCATAATATTGCTCCTCCGACTAAAAGATATACATAATCAAATGTGGATTTTCTAGTACCTACACAACTAACAAAATCTGAATTTGAATATCCAATTACTTCAAGATGATTGGACCTCCTATAAGTAAGCATGTGATCTTTTGTCCCTTGAAAATATCTTAAGACTTTCTTTGCAGCTTTCTAATGCTCCAATCCTGGGTTACTTTGGTATCTAATAGGCATACTAACTGCCAAGCTAATGTTCGGCCTTGTACACGTTTGAGCATACATCAAACTCCCAACAATAGATGCATAAGGAATTCCTTTCATCTGTTTCCATTCCATATCATTCTTTGGACATTGTATGAGACTAAATTTGTGTCCTTTCTAAATTGGAATTGGAGACGCTGAACATTTATCCATTTTGAATCTCTCTAAAACTTTATTAATATATGCTTTCTGAGACAAACCTAATAATCCTTGTCATCTATTTCGAAATATTTCTATTACGATCACATAGTTTACCTCTCCCATATATTTCATTTCAAAATTGTTAGAGAGAAACTTCTTAGTCTAGACTAAGATTATTAGTTGTGAGCAAGATTTCATCAACACACAGAATAAAAAAGAAAAACTTACTCCCACTAATGTTCAGATATATACACCGATCATTAATGTTTTCTTTAAAACCAAAGGAAACAATAGTATCATTAAATTTAAGACATCATTGTCGGGAAGCTTGCATGAGTTCGTATATTAACTTTTTCAGTTTACCCACCATGTGTTCTTTCCCTTCAATTGAAAAACCTATTAGTTGATCCATATATGCATTTTCCTCTAAATTCCCATTTAGAAAGTAAGTTTTCACATCCATCTGATGTAGCTCCAAATTATGATGAACCACTAGTGACATGATAATTCCTAAAGAATCTTTCTTGGAAACTGATGAGAACATTTCCTCATAGTCAATGCTATCTTTTTTAGTAAAACCCTTAGCAACAAGTCTAACCTTGTAACGTTCAAGGTTGCCAAGAGAGTCACGCTTCATCTTTAAAACCCATTTACACCCAACTCTCTTTCACCTTTCAGGCAATTCTACAAGGTCCCAAAAACCATTATGTTCCATGGATTTAAGCTCATCTTTCATTGCATCTAACCATTTATTAGCATTAGCACTATTAATGGCTTGTGAAAATGAAACTGGATCACCATTAATTCCTAAATCATCTTCCAACTCTTATAGATAGATCACATAATCATATGAAATAGCAAATATGCTTTCTCTTTGGGATCGTCTTAATGCCATTTCATGTGGTTCTTCTATTACATGTTCAAGTTGAATGTCAGGAGCATGTATTTGTTGCTCTTCATGATTGTTATGCGATGCAACAATTTGAGGAACTACAATTTGAGTACTAGCAACACAAGTCAAAGGGACTTATATTCTAACTTCTTTAATTTCCACATTTCATAAAACGTCACTCCTACTAACTTCACCAATCTCAATAAACCTAGCATTTCCAGTTTCAAGAATTCTTGTATTATGGTTAGGACAATAAAATCTATACCCTTTAGATTTTTCTGGATAACCAATGAAATATCCATTGATTGTTCTGGCATCCAGTTTCTTTTCTTGTGGATTATAAACCCTTATTTCTACATAGCAACCCTAGACATGAAGGTGCCTTAAACTAGGTTTCCTACCAATCCACAGTTCAAAAGGTGTCTTTAGAACTTCCTTACAAGGAACCCTATTTAACAAATACATGGTAGTTTTTAAGGAATACATCCATAATGATAAAGGTAAAGATGCATTGCTTAACATACTTCTAACCATGTTCATTAAGGTTTGATTACACCTTTCTGATACATTATTTTGTTGTGATGTACCCGGCATTGTTTATTGAGCACATATGTCATGACCTGATACCACATCGGGTACATGACAACCACCGCATACCTAGGCTAAGGACATTCACGATATCCTTAATCCGATTATGCAAGGCTAACTGAATATCTCTACCCTTTTTCTGAAAAATTTGAGTAACACAACAACTATATTTTAAAAATTCCAAAACTCAATCAAACACTGTAAACAATTTTAAATGCACTTCTATATTCAGATTAAAATTCTACCACAACTTCAGGACTTTTAAGTCCACTCAAAAACAATCTCAACAACAGTACCACAAGTTCATACATAAGGTCTTTTACAAACTACAAGATAGTCAAGAGTTAATTTATAAAATCATAAAGCATATCAACATAACCAATCTAATAAAAACAGTTCATGAGCAATTATACAACAAAAGTACAAAACAGAGACTACCTACATGCGGTAATGCCCCGATAATGTCAAAAAACTACACAATCTACACAGAGCTTCAAGCTTACTAAATTAACCTGCATAGTTGGAAAGTGAAGGGGGTGAGTACACTATGTACTCAGTAAGCCAAAAAAACATATATTGCAAATAGAACTCAGTACACACCAAGACGATATAGATAACCTATAAAGTAAACATACATCATTTAGAAATACATAGGCCTAGCCTATGACTCAACGTATACTGGTTAGGATCCACATAGTCCTAGCCTATTAATAACTCATCCAATGAACATAGGTTCCAGTTTCAATACATAAAAGCATAAAAACATCACATGTATAAATTAAATCTCGTTAGAAAACACATCTCAGAATAAACCAAAATAATTATGTCTGTTACCACTAGTCAGCCAAACTAGACCGCACACCTACCGATTTCGGTGTTGGCTCGACTTTCATCTATAGTAAGTCTGGACTACAGTCGACAAGAGTGTCATGACCCTAGGTGATGACCTCATTGGTGTCCAGACCCTAGGTATGGAGTCACCAACAAGTCCCGTAGAAAAGTGTTGATATAAGGACTCAACTTTTATATACCAACATCAAGGGTACGAGGGTCATTTAATCTGTTGTGCCTAGCACACGATTGGCCAATCGTTACCTCACTAATCACAAAAATCATATACAGATATAAAGTACAAAAATCAAGTACGTCATCATGCCTTTATTTATCGGTCCAACCGATAAAATGAAACCTTGCCATGGCTCTAAGCCAAAAGAGAAAACGTACACAGAGCATATATGACTCAGTTATGCATATTAAAATTCTAAAACATTATTTCATGTAATAAAAGTCATCTTTTACACTCCAAGTGCAAAGTTGTTCAAAAATGTAGTTTCAGAAAAATAAAATGCTGTCCTTTACACTTCAATTGCAGGTTTGTTGAGAATAATATCATTTCTCAAAATACGTAATGAAAACTTCAGTTGCACTTCAACTGCAAAGAGTTATTCAAAATAATGTCATTTATTAAATATACAAATATACTAGAATCTATTTGAGGTTCAATTATACTAAACATTACCTAGGTTCAAAATTCACATGCAAGTTATCATACATGTCTTAGGATGTTCTAATCCCATTTGAAAAATATGGTTTCCCCAACTCATTTCAAAAGAAGGTGTACACTCCCTTAACTTCAACAATCCTCGGTACGAGCTTCTTGATTCACAGCTTCCGAGCCTTTATATATAAAAATAATATATAGTGTATTTACTACTCAAACATATATCTCATATTTATACGTCATCACATAAGTGTATAAAACACAATATCACTATCTTTAAGCTATAAGTTCAACCATTACTCATCAATTTAAGCAAAATTCAAGTTTACTCTAAGTAAACATGAAAGTTACTTTCCAATGTATATTATTACGAATCCTTAAATCCTAAGCCATGTTCACTTAGACATTTTATCAAACACCTAATGTGCATGACTTTCAAGTCATATTTTCAAGACTTTATCATAGTAATTCATGCTCCTATCTTGTTATACAACAAACACTTCCAAACAACAACACATTTCACCACTCCATTCAATCCAATTTCCTTCATTTAAGCCATATTCATCATAATTATGCAACTCATTACATTAATCCATTCCTTCTCCCATCATTTCGACCAAGCCTCATCCAATATACATCTTCTTCATTTTTCATCATCAATTCACATTATACATGTACAATTAACACCATAGAATTCATTTAAATCACCAATTTCAAAAGATATTAAAAATTCACAAGCTTTCACCAAAGAGAGGGCATTTCATTTTTGACTTAAGGGGACTTCTCTATGACTCATTTCATTCATATAAACCATGTTTCATGTATATTCAAGCATGGAGAACAACATATCTTAACACCAAACTCAAAATCATAATGTAGAGAAAGATGAGACAAAACTTACCTAAACCTTCCTTTGGTGATATCTTAAAATCCTTTGAGATTTTCTCAAATCTAATGATAGATTTAAGTTCCTTGATCCCAAATTGGCTTAGAACACCTTGATTTGGGTTGGAGAAAAAAAAAGGTAGAATTTAGTGATAGCCAAAAATGGTCTTCTCCTCCTCTCTTCTCCTTTCTTCTTCTTTCTTTTAATTAAAATAAAATGTTTCAAGTCTTTAGTAATGGGATGTACGGTCATACATGAAGAAGGGTCTAGAATATTGACTCTTCTTTGACCAAAATATGATTTTTCCCTTAGCTTATGTAAAATTACCATTTTACCCTTCAAACTTTTCCTAAATTTGCAATTAAGCCCAAAATTTGGGAATCTCCAAAACTTTTATTTTTATTTTGGTGCCCATACTTTTGAAAATAATAATGAAGTCCCTTAACTTCATAAAATTACATATTGATCCTCCAAGAATTGAAAAATTACATTTAAGTCCTTTGCCTTTTAGCAATAGGCAAATAAGCCTTTATGTACATCAACCTTTTCAATTAAGCTTTCTAAGTGTCCAATAAGTCTATAAATCATGTCTAATGACATCTAAGGCATTAGAACACATTTAACTCAACCACCATGGTCTTATCCATCCAATGGACTCAGTTTTACACACTTAGAAGCTTATATGTTAGAAATCTCTAAGATTTTGCATATCGATGAACTCTAAGTT
The DNA here is from genome assembly GCA_025629825.1 of Erythroxylum guanchezii. Lineage (NCBI taxonomy): Eukaryota > Viridiplantae > Streptophyta > Magnoliopsida > Malpighiales > Erythroxylaceae > Erythroxylum > Erythroxylum guanchezii. Next base: position 32,244,515 of record JAOTAX010000002.1, read on the forward strand.
CATGTAAGGGCATATAACATTATAAATAACTGACATATATCCCTAAAGGAGTTATGTGGATCAATATCGACATGATATGGAGTATAATGTGGGAGACAGAGTATTCTTGAGAGTGTCATCCTGGAGAGGAGTTTTGAGATTCGGTAAAAAGTGCAAGTTGAGCCCTAAGTACATTGGTTCTTATGAGATCATTGAGAGGATTGAACCTTTAGCCTATAAGTTAGCTCTATCGAATGAGATGTCTTAATTGCATAATGTGTTTCATGTGAGTATGCTCTGAAGATACCAATCGGATCCCACGCATATGATACCTGTTAGACCCTGAACTTCTCAATTAAATGAGAAATTGTTGGCATTTATTCATTTGTAGAGAAAAGGAGAATTTTTGATTTTGAAATGAAATAGAAAAGATGGTTTAGATATAAGATGAGTTATATGTGAAAGGTTGGAAGTTAAAAGTTGGAAAATGTAATTGAAATATGTTCATTGAGTATGCTTCAGTGTTTTAGCTATAACTTTTGTTCTAGTTATCCAAATGAGATGATTCTTGATTTAGATTAAACTAGAGAGATAGGCTACAAATTGTCTGATGAAATTGAGTTTTAATTCGGTCTCTAAGAATGTCAATTTTCAGATGGAATTTGAGCATAGAATATTGTTTCGTATAAGAACAGTCCGAAAATGTTTAGGGTATAACTTTTGGACTATTGAATTAAATTGAATGATTTTGATGTCATCGAAAAATTGAGACAATGAGGAACATTTTTCTAGAAGGAAGTGTTATCAAATTCCTTCAATTTTTCCATGATCAATTGTCAGGGAAATTAGAAGTATAAGATGTTAATATAAAGACCAAGGAAGGGTAAATATAGAAAGACTAGTTAATTATGAGGTTTTGTTGGATTATTTTTGGAGCTAGTAGTATGTACATGATTGTAGGATTCTATCATATGGTTCAATTGAAATAAAATAGTCTTGTAAGATTATATATGTATGAGGACATTTCGGGAAGAACACTTAAGCCATTTAAGTTACAAGGCTTACATGTAAGGGTAATTTGGTCATTTTTCACTCATTAATGGCAAGGTTGTAAATAAGACAAGTAGGCTTGCATTTAAGGAAGAAGCAAGCACGAAAATGAGAA
>JAOTAX010000002.1:32250648-32271573 GCA_025629825.1 Erythroxylum guanchezii
TTTCTTTCAGTTATTCTTTTCACCCTTTCTATAATAACAAAACGGATTCTTCCAATGTATAAAACAAAAATTCCAACAGCTTTTGCTACTATAACCTTCCAAACCACAATTTTTTTCTAGGCATTTCGCTTCTAAAAAATAGAAAAAAAATTGTATTGATCTTAAGTATCAAACAAAAACATAAAAAACAAGCAGCAAATAGAAATGGATAAAGAAATAGTGGATTCCATCGCTTCTATGGTTACTTTTTAAACAGTAAGGTCTTCTCTATACACCGGAGCCCTTTCCTTCATACATGCCAAATGTGGTTTCGTATACTTCATTACCTTTATCGATGATCATTCTCGATATGGGTATGTATATCTTATGAGATACAAGTTTGAAGCTTTTGAAAGGTTCAAAAAATTCATAAATGAAGTTGAGAAACAACTTGGGAGAAGTATGAAATTACTTTGATCTGATTAAGGTGGTGAATACTTAAGTCAAGAGTTTTTGGATTATCACAGGGATAATGGAATATTATCCCAATGGGTTCCACCTTACGTACCACAACACAATGGCATGGCTAAGAGGAGAAACTAAACCTTATTAGACATGGTGAGGTCTATGATGGGTTTAGCGAATTGCTAAAATCCTTTTAGGGGCATGTACTCGAAACTTCTGTTTATGTATTAAATAGAGTCCCATCCAAGTTAATTGATGTTAATTCATATAAGATATGGACTAATAATAAACCCTATCTTTCTCATATGAAAGTTTGGGGTTATCCTGCTTATGAGAAACGAATTGAGTCAAATAAGCTTGAAATTAAATCTGACAAGTGTCTATTTGTATGAGGTCTTAAGGAAACTATAGGATATCAGTTCCACCATGTTTAGGAACAAAAAGTGTTTGTTTCAAAACATGATGTCTTTTTAGAGAAAGAGTTTCTTCTAAGAGAAGACCGTGAGAGAAAAATTACACTTGTGGAAGTTCAAGATGCTTAAATAGATGCAGATCAACTGCCTGGACTCGAGACTATTGTTCACAAAGATGAAACAATAGTTTAACCTTCTAATACACAAGAAGTTCATAGGTCGGGTAGGATACGTCATGTTCCCAAGAGATACAGATTTCTTATAAGTGAACTTAACGACATATTGCTCATAGAAGATGATGAGCCTACTACTTATAAGAAGGTTCTTAAGAGTTCAAAATCTGACAAATGGCTTTAAGCTATGAAATCCAAAATGGATTCCATGTATGAAAACCGAGTATGGAATTTGGTTGACCCACCTAAAGTGACAAAACCTATAGGGTGCAAATGGGTTTTCAAGAAGAAAACTAACATGGAGCGTAATGTAGTTACCCATAAAACTAGGCTTGTAGCTATAGGTTATTTTCAAAGGAAAGGTGTTGACTATGACAAAACGTTTAGCCTAGTAGCTATGTTTAAATCCATTAGGATGCTCCTAGCCATTTCTAGTTGTTATGATTATGAGATATGACAAATGGATATGAAGATGACTTTCCTTAATGGAAACCCAACCAAGGATGTGTATATGACACAACTTGATGGTTTCATATCTATGAATGGAGAAAAGGCATGCAAGCTTCAGAACGCTATTTAAGGATTGAACCAAGCATCTAGGAGTTGAAATATCCGATTTGATGAGACAGTCAAAGAGTTTACTTTCTCACAAAATTTGGACGAGTCGTGTGTGTATAGGAAGGTTAGTGGGAGTGCAATTGTGTTCTTTGTATTGTATATAGATGACATATTGTTGATAGGAAACGTTGTCTCAACTTTCTAATCAGTAAAAGTTTAATTAGCTAAGATGTAACAGCCCAGACCACCCACCTATAGATATTGTCCGCTTTAGGTTGCCCCTAGGGCCAAACCCCTCATGGTTTTACTCTTCCCACCCTTGGGAAAACACATCTTATGGGGGAGTGGTATGCATACCCTTATAAGGCATACTTCGTGCTCCTCTCCAAACGATATGGGATCTCAGACTCTCTACCCCGCTTAGGGCCCAGCTTAGCCGACATAACGGTTCGGGAACCGACTCTGATACCATTTGAGAGTGTGAGATCTCACATCAATTAGAGAGGAGAACGAAGTATCTCTTATAAGGGTATGCATACCTATCCCCCACAAGACGTGTCTTCTCAAAAGTGGGAAGAGAAAAACCGTGAGGGGTTTGCCCTTAGAGGCAACCTAAAGAGGACAATATCTGTAGGCCGATGGTTTGGGCTGTTACATAAGAACTTCTCTATAAAAGACCTTAGAGAAGTAACTTATATTTTGTGGATAAGGATCTATAGAGATAGATCTACGAGGTTGCTTGGTCTTTCTCAGTCTATATATATAGATAAGATACTAAAGAGGTTTAGAATGGAGTAGTCCAAGAGAGGTTATATTCTCAAGGTTCATAGGATTACACTCTCTAAATCTATATGTCCAAAGACACAAGATAAGAGGACTCGCATGAGTTTGATTCCTTATGCTTCGACTATAGGATCAATCATGTACGATATATTATGTGCTAGACCCGATGTATTGTATGCTCTAAATGTTACGAGCAGATACCATTCGTAGCCTGGTGGGGGCATTGGGTAGTTGTCAAGATTATCCTTCAGTACTTGAGAAGAACTAAAGACGTATTCTTGGTATATAGAGAACGTAATCTTGTGGTAAGCGGGTATACTAATGCTAACCTCCAATCCAATAAGCATGACTCTAGATCCCAATCTAGATATGTATTTACATTGAATGGTGGTGCAGTCAATTGGAAAAGTTCCAAACAAAAGACAACTGCTGATTCGACAACAGAGGCGAAGTATATTGCAGCTTTAGAAGCAACAAAGGAAGCGGTTTTGATCAAGAAGTTCATCATGGAACTTGGTTGGTTCCGAGCATCGCTAACCTAGTCCGGTTGTATTGTGTCAACATCGAGGCTACTGTATAGGTGAAGGAATCAAGGTCTTATCAGAAGTCCAAATACGTACTCAAGTGCTACCATTTGATTAGAGATATCATTGGTAGAAATGATGTCAAGATAGAGAGAGTTCCCACCGATCATAATATAGCTAATACGTTGACTAAGCCTATCTCCCAAAAGAGTTTTGTGTCAAATGTACACTCCTATGGTATTAGATATCAAGGCAATTGACTTCAGTGCAAGTGGGGGTTTCTTAGAGAAGTGCTCTAAAGGCAATCACCTTTAATACTTATTGTACAAATCATTTTATGATTAATAAAGGCATTTTTCATTATTTTGATGTTCATACATTTATGGATTTGATGTTAATCTTAAGTTGATTTAATGAAGTCCTTTATACAAAATATAGCATGGAGGAAATCATGATAATAAGATTCATATCATGTGTAATTATGTTAGTATCTAAACTTTCCCTATTCATACCATTAATGAGATGGGATATCATTAATCTGAATAGACTAGCACATGTTATACTCCTTGATTAGATCAAGTAGCAGATTTCATAAGCTATAGACATGAGTTGTTTAGAGTTAACATGTGGATGCTTACTAAAGGTAGTAAGTACATTGGATTGACCTATTATGAGACAATCATATAGATATTCTATTACAATGTCAATGATAGTCTAATCATAGCAATGGTACAAATATCCTTTGACTTGAGATGCCCAAGGATATCTCGGATACTGATCAAATTCTTTGACTCCATTCATTAGTTCCTTTCAGGGGTTACTCATAGGGTGATGATTGGGTACAGCTTAAGGTATTCGGAGATAATTGAGTAGCCAATAAAAGATTCACCACTCCTAATAGAAAGAGATGATACCTATGGCCTTTTATCAAGGTCATTATTTGGGAGTCTCTGGCTAGAGCAGATATGTGTCATAAAAAGAGTCTTCAATGATACATAGAGTAATGAGATCCTCAGGACAAGATCTAATAACACTTGGACAAGATGTGACGTAGTCAGTCCAGTAAGAGTTGACACTTTGACCATACTCTGAACCAAATGCGATATAGATAGTGAAAGGAAGAATTGCATAGCAACATTGCTTATGGAAGGGTTCATAGTCAAACCATTGACTTTCTGGTCAATTGGGGGTCATGACGTGTTGCTAGATACTGCTCTTGACTTACTTAAATTAAATGTTAATTCAAGTGGACAACATAACTAGGAACCTAATGGGTCACATACATAGGAGATCCAAAGGACGAGTCTTGAACGGTGATTCAAGATATGATAGAGTGTTTCGGGATTGTATTGCTATGTGATCGTGGTAGAAAACGTTGCATGGAATGGATTAGAAACAAATGTTGTTGGATTCCATTAATGCATCTTATTCATGGTCATTAACTTCCCTTAACTTCCATTAATGCATGTTATTCACGGTCATTAACTTCCCATAACTTCCACTAATGCATGTTATTCATGACCATTAACTTTCATAACTTTCCGTTAGTGATGGAAAGAGAAAAAGAAAGGTTCATTTTCTTACACACACATTTTTTCTCTCTAACTCTCTCAAAAGTTCTTGTCTTTGCTAACACAAAGAAAGAATTCTGATCATCTCCTAGTGAGATTTCATCCTTCTATCTTCATGTAGATTTTCATTAGAGACGGTCTGTGTTGATCATCATGGTTTACGACAACCCAACGCCTAGAAGATTAAAAAATGAAGGAGATCGTCGGAAAGGTATGTAAACATCTTACATTTCATGTTTTTTTTCTATATCTATATACATGAGTAGATCTGGTTTTTGAGGTTTTGTTTTATTTCTACTGCATATATTTGATATAAATTATGTATGAGATGCATTATCGGAACCTAACAATAACCTCATTTAAGCTTCCTTCATTTATAAACTGAAAAGAAATGTTTCTTATTCAAATAAAATGATTTTTCCAAGTCCTTTATTTCACCAATTGGTCTTTGCCCATACCCTGACTTGAGGATAGAAGCATCTCTTGCTTAAGAAAAAACCTATAAAAATAGAGGACCAAGCCCTAACGCTAGCTTGGAGCACTTATATTAAGGGAGTTACAAGACCATTGATCCCTGAAGTCTGAAAATAAGTTGGTGTCTCCACAAGTGGGGAAGTAGCTACTACATTATTCCAAAATTTGTTCATATTTTCCTTTTTCTTCTCACTTGAAGTGTCCCTAAACTTAGAACCAATATTCATCTTCCAAGATTCCTTTAGAGTCAGGAAATATCACTCCTTCAGGTAATATGACTTCAAGTTAGTATTATTAATTACTTAATGTGCACATTCGTCTATTAGATCCACCTGGTGTTGCTCAGAGGAGGGGTTGGAGCTCCCTTTATTAGTAGCATCTATGGGAACTTTCCCAAATAGTAAAAAACCATTCATGCAAGGTAGAAAGACTCCTATGAATGGATCAAACTAATAAAATTCAAGAAAAAAAATATGAGTTTTTAGTAGAAAGAAGCAAGAGCACCTCTCTCTATAACTCCACTTATTAGAGTTCTAAGTGATTAGAGTTGAAAAGTGAGCAACTTGTTTTTATTTATGTTTTTTAAGAAAAACATGTATGTCACACTTCCATATATACAAAACATTTATTTTGATTAAACTTACTATGGTAAAAAAAAGATTAAATAAAACTATATAAGAAGAAGACAGGAAGGGATTAATTACACCTTATAGGTAAAACTAATCATATTCAACTTATGGCATAAAGGGAGAAATTACATCTGAATTCCAACTATAGATTTATTTCATCAACTAAAAAAATAGCTAAGGGCAGGCAAGGACTAAAACAACAAAAACACTAAACTTTTCTTTATAATTTTATTTAGGGACTATAGAAAAGAAATGGCAAGGAAATTAATTGAGCTATAAGACTACTACTTTTGTATGCCACACTAGTTTCCATATCATTAATGGTACATGCCAAAAGAATACCTAAAGAACATGCAATTTTAAGCCTTAGCAATAAACAAAAATTTTAAGATAAAGGTTCTCTTTTTTTTCTTGAGAATGTGACAGAAATGTTGTATACATTCCTAGCAGATTAATATATATGTTTACATTAATTATAGCCTATGAACTTACAAGTTAATATTAACTAATCCTACCATTCAAATTAGGTAACAAAATAGATGTTTTATCAATGTTTCTTTTTCTTTGAAAGTAAATAAATTGCATTAATAAATAATCAAACTTTACATGAAATGTACAAACTAGTACATCAAGTATAATTAAAAAAATTTAAATCTCATTAAGGCACCACATGTGTAACATATTAGGACTTTGGCAACTCATTAGAGGAACTAGTTTAATTTTAAAAGTAGAGAAAGTGACAAGCATTATCCTCTAGCTATAAGTAGCTCTCTAATATGTCTAATGTTACATTCACTTACATGTTCTAGAGAGTTATTGCCCTTAAAGGCCCTTTGGTTCCTTTCCCACCAAATACCATGAACTATGTTGCCAAAAACCAAGCTATACATTAACCTCTAATCTTTATTACCCTTAAAAAGGGAATATAGCCACTAGATTATTTCTAACAAGCCTTTGATCTACAAATCTAGGTTACAAAGGCCAATAACATTCCTTCAAACCTTATGTGAATAAGGGAAATTATAGAAGTTATGCATTAGTTTATTAGTCCTTTAAACACAACATATAATTTAGATTTTAGGTGCCTCTTGTTTTATCCAAGTTAGTGAGCCTTTCTTTAATTGCAAGCCATAAAATAAATGAGAATCTTGTAATAAGAAACTTATCCCACATAAGAGAATACCAATTCACATTCATTGCCTAGTTCTTGATAACATCCATCAAAGATTTGCTTGTAAACAAGCCAGATGGATGCTTAAGTTAGATTACCATATCATGTTTTTACAAGTTTGAAGGAGTTTACGGGAAGCAACCTTGAAAGAATTTCTCATCTTTATTGTCACATGCAATCTTCCATTTGCAGTTAAACTACTAACCTTTACATTTGTAGGGAAAGAAACTTTAAGACTAGAATAGTTAAAGAGAAGATAAAGAGGGCCAACTATATTCTAATTGTCTTTCCATATTTAAGCTTCTCTTCTAGTTCCTTCCTTATAATAGATAAGTGGATAGAAGAAGTCATTTATCTATAGCATTTGAAGCTAGTAACATAATGCGTCTGTTATTGGTTTAATTATTTATTAGGTGCTTGTTCTGTGTAAGTTTTAATTAATAACCTCTGATAATCTTCAAGCGCACGGTTTGTTAGCATAGTACCAAAGGTATCGATCCCACAAAGAGGGAGTTAATCTAATCCTAAAATCTAAGGACAGAAACAATAACAGAAATTCAAAATGTAACTACCTAAAATGAAAATTCAATTCCATCAATCAAATTAAATTAAGAATCAATCACAGAAATACCAATTACTAAGCAAATGCAACACACTCAAGAATCAACCTAAGGAAATTATCAATTAAGAGAAAGGAAATTTTACCTATCCTTAATGCTAACCTAATTGATTATGAATTACTGGATTGTTGGTTCTAAACGATCCTAGGATTGATTACTCTCTCTCGAGTTATAAACATTAACCCTAAATCATAAATCCTAATTAGATTATAGAGGTTGCAATCTCTCAATTTACAACCTATCCAAAATCCTAATTAGTTTCGAAGTTCTCTAATAAAATATCAGAAACCTATGCAATATGCCTCTTTGCGCAATTTACCGATTTGATGTAATTCTAATTTCTATTAAATCACCTAACTCTTGTTAGCCCAATTTAATCGTTTTTCATTCGATTCACCCTCTCAGTTTATTATCGAATTATGTAATCACATAATTAAATCACAACAATATCCAATAAACATATAAACAATCAGATTTCATTAATTCAAAAGTAAAATTTCGAAGGTGACTTTAAAACATCATCAACATTCTAGATCCTATCATCAACTATTTATTCCAATTCCATACAATAATCAAACTAAAATTAAATAGGAAATGCAATTTGAACAGATGATAGGAGGCAGTGATGTCAGGAAGTTCCCGATTCAAGAAGTACGTCGGGTTAACTTCTTCTCCTCTTCTTTCTTCCTTCTTCTCTTCCTCTATCTCTCAATGATTTCTCTCTAGGGTTTCTCAAAGTGACTAATGCAAAAGCTCCTTCCTCTTTTCTTCTCATTTTTATATCCTTTTGTGTTCTCAATAGCCTTAGGGTTTTTTCGCTGTCTGAAAGGTCCAAAAAAATCCTTCAAAACTTGACATTTTTTAGTGTCTACGCGTCTGCCCAATGCAGGCCATGATCGTGGGCTACATCTGGGAGTTCTATCACAATCGTGGAATGTAGGCCACGATCTTAAGCTAACTATGGTGCTTCTGTCACGATCGTGGCCTGACATGCCACGATCGTGAGCCGTTGTTTTGACCCAAATGTCTCCAAAACTTCTCCATTCTTTGATATTGACCCTGAAACACTAGTAAATACATCAAGGTATCCCAAAAACATAATATTTAAGCTCAAAGACTTGTACTAACTCATAAAACACTTAAAACATAAATAATTAACAAACTAATACAATTCTAACGTAAACACATACTAAATGATTGAATTAACATTTAAATACATATCAAACTAATCCCTAAAACATAATGCAATTTACACTTATCAACATTCCCACACTTAAACGTTTGCTTGTCCTTAAGAAAACAAAACAAAAAACACAAAAAAATCACACAACATACAGCACAATGCAATAATAGACAATGGCTTCAACTTCATGAAATAAATTTTAACATAAAACACAATCATTCAAGTTATTCCAAATCATTAATATGCAAAATCCGCATGTAGGAGCTCTAGACTAAACATAGATATTAATTAAGACCCAAGTGTCAAGTTATTTACCCTTTTCAATTGTACACACACATTAATAATTATTCGATCATTCAAACTCTATAACTATTCCTAAGTGCATTTTCATGAAAAGTCAAGCTATTTATAAGTTTAGTAGGTTTTTATTAAAAACATTTTTTTTTACTTTTTGCGGACTTAGACCTAGTCTATTACACGGAGGCAAACATTGGTGATAAATGTCGATCTGGTTACTTAATTAAGTCACGTTTTTTTAAAGCTATTTGGTTGGAATGTCATTATAGCCTTTTGACGGAAGGCACACATTTGTGATGCATGTCAATCTAGTTACTCGGCTATATCACATTCTCATCTAGCTACTAGCTCTATTTATAACTCGAAGGCCAACGAAATAGTTATTTATTTAAAATTAGCAAACATAATTTTTTATTGTCTACCTTATTGCTTTAGCTACTGGTTTTTTTAAAAAAAATAGTAGCAAAGCTACTTAAGTCAAAAGACCTAAAATTATGAATGAATGTGATAACTTATAGGATGATAAACTAACACTAAATCCTAATTAACTTGTATATTTAGCCAAAGAACCTAGATTACTAATTTCGCGACCTAATGACTCTTCACAACATAGATTATGTTCAAAATTAAATTGATTTCAATCCATCTAAGCCATTGAAAAATTCACACAATTCACAATATGCAACCTAACAAACTATCATACAATGTACAAAATTTACACTTAAAACAAAACACATAACCCTCCCACACTTCAACAACACATTGTCCTCAATGTGAGAAAGAAGCAAACAAATCCACATGGAAGGAAGAAATATAGAATAAAATAAAACAAAAATAAAACAAAAATAAAAGTAAAGAATAAATTTAAAGGAAAAGGGTTAGAAACAAAGTCTCATAGTGATGGAGGTGGGAATAGTGTTGAGGTGGCAATTGAATGCCTTGAGCCTAGAAGTATCAACGAATCCAACGTATATCCCGGATCTGACATCGCTGTGTTTAGGCCATCTCCTTCATCCTTCTAGAGTTCTCCGCAAGTGTATTTGTAATTACCTTGGTGTTAGCGAAGATTGTATTGAGTACTTTCTTCTAGCCTGGTTCATCTGTTTCTTCTTCCTCTTCGGACTCCTCCCTTATCAAGTCCTCTTTTATCTGCTGAGGCAGCACTATGCACGAACTCGCCTGACTAGCCCTAATCTTCACATGAGATTTTTGGTTGATGTCCCGATAATTGGTTGTGCTTTACTGACTACTTGATGCGTTGCATATTGGATTGCAAGTAGGTGGAGTTTGGAATAAAATGGGAATTTGGAAGTTGGTTAGAGAGAAGTGAGAGTGTTTGGAGGTTCTAATCTTAGATAGATAAAAAAAAAATGAAAGTGAAGTGTGACATGAATATATAGGTGAAGGAAGGGTAAAATGGTTAAATTTTAGTTGAAATTCGCGTGGCCAGTTTTACCCTGCCGTAGGGCACAATCATGGCCTGCTATATTTTCACCAATTTCTTATTTTTTTTTCTTCTTTTGTCTTTCTACACATTCTCGAGATCACTTCCCATTCTCTATAGCTCTTTCACCTCTCTTTTTGCTTACTTCCTTAATCATCTAGCTCATGTCGAAGTCATATGCCTTCCCAACCTTATTTGGAAAAGAAATAACCTAACTACATAATCCAAACTATCTAAATCTCAAAGGAAATAACATGAAATTAACAATCCATAGGTTGCCTCCCATGTAGCGCTTCTTTTAACGTCGATAGCTCGACACTCTTCTTTCATTGGAAACTAGCTAGGATCAATTATGAGTGGTTTGGTTCCACCATTTTCATTCAACATTAGTTTTGTAGCTTGTAGGCAAGCTACAAATTGCAAAATGATTAGAAGGACAATATTAATAAAATTATGAAAACTAATTAAGCTCAATAATGTCCTTTTTTCGAGTGAACTGTCGATAAAACAGGGAATAACAAAACTCCCTAAATCTTCCATCGAATCCAATAGTTTGTACTATAAGAAGGTGAGTTGCTCTCTTTCTTCCTTAATCACCTTTGTGTCCTCTGCTTCTTCTACTTCACGAATAGAGACTTTTATAACTTCTTCAAATTTGATGTCTGTTCTTCATCCTTTTGTTCTTTAGAAGATTCTAACACATCACTTACCCTAAATAAGCTACTATCCTTCGAATTCTTTAGTACATCATTTATGTTGATTGTCACTTGGTCATCATTAATCCGAAGGATAAGGTTATTTTCATGGACATCTACCCAAGATTTTTTTATGTTCACATATGGTATATCAAAAAATGGTAAATAATAGGGAGGGTTGGCATCCTTTTCTTTATCCTCTTTCTTCGTCTCTTGGTCTTAAATAAAGTGGGGTTCAGTTTGGTTTCCCACTGGTCCTTCTGGCTCTCCCCCATTCTTAGGTGCGATAGTCTTATATTGCTCTCTTTAATGTATTTCCATATTACTTAGCGAGTTTTCCACACTTCTCTTACAAAATTCACAGGAAAGTTGTCTCATTTGAATCTTTAAGTTATGAATATACGAGGCATGATTTTCCGTTACTTGCTCAATTTTTTCTTCTAGTCTCTTCTGGCCCTTTTCCATGTCAGTGAGCTTATCTAGGTTCTTATCCAATTTAGAATCCCATGAAATGGCCTCATCTTGCTGAAATCCTAATAGGTCTTGATGTCCTAAGTGAGCCCTTACATTATTGGACCAATAGAAATTTAGGTGGTACTGCCACCCCAGAGTGTACATGTTCCAATAAGGATCGTTACTTCCCCAACCATAATGTGCCTTATTGTAGTTTGCAAAATTTCCTTGCTCCCTATAATATCTATCTTCCATCATTGTTCTTTCCATTTCTTCTTGGCATCTAGTTCTTTAGATGTCTCATTCTCACTCTAAGATGTTTTTCTGTGTCTCTACTTTACGCCATAAACTTCTTTTTTCCATTATTATTATTATTATTAAAAAAAAAGATAGTGAAAAAGTCATTGATTAAAGAACTAAATTAATCGCCTCCCCAATAACGGCGCAAAAAACTTGATCGGGTGTTTGTTGTGTGTAAGTTTTAATTAATAACCTCTGATAATCCGCAAGTGCAGGGTTCGTTAGCATAGTACCAAAGATGTTGATCCCATGAGGAGGGAGTTAATCTAATCCTAAAATACAAGGCCAAAAACAATAATAGAAATTCAAAATGCAACTAACTAAAATGAAAATTCAATTCAATCAATTAAATTAAAATAAGAATCAATCACGGAAATACTAATTACTAAGCAATTGCAACACACCCAAGAATAGACCTAAGGAAATTACCAATTGAGAGAAAGAGAATTTTACCAATCGTTAATGCTAACTTAATTGATTATGAATTACTGGATTGTTAGTTCTAGACGATCCATCCTATGGTTGATTTCTCTCTCTCAAGTTATAACTATTAACCCTAAATATATTATAGAGGTCGCAATCTCTCAATTACAACCTATCCAAAATCCGAATTAGTTCTAACGTTCTCTAATAAACTAGCAGAAACCTATCCAAGATCTCTCTTCACACAATTTACTGATTTGATTTAATTCTAATTTCTATTAAATCACCTAACTCTTGTTAGCCCAATTTAATTTTTTTCATTCGATTCACCCTCTCAGTTTATTATCAATTATGCAATCAAATAATTAAATCACAAAAATATCCAATAAATACATAAACAATCAGATTTCATTAATTTAAGAGTAAAATTCTGAAGCTGAGTTTAGAACATCATCAATATTCAAGATCCTATCATCAACTATTTATTCCAATTCCATACAATAATAAAACTAAAATTAAATAGGAAATACAATCTAAATAGATGATGGGAGGTAGTGATGTCAGGAAACTCCTGATCTGGGAAGTACATCGTGTCAACTTCTTCTCCTCTTCTCTCTTCCTTCTTCTCTTCCTCTATCTCTCAATGATTTCTCCCTAGAGTTTCTCAAGGTGGCTAATGCAAAAGCTCCTTCTACCTCTTTTCTTCTCTTTTTTTATATCCTTTTATGTTCTCAATAACCCTAGGGTTTTTTCGAGATACGAAAGGTTCAAAAAATCCCTTGAATCTTGACGTTTTTTAGTGTCTGCTCATCTGCCCAACGATGTCATAACTATGGCCTTGCAGGCCATGATCTTAGGCCACATCTGAGACTTCTATCATGATCGTGGCATACAGGCCACGATCGTGGGCTAACTCTAGTGCTTCTATCACGACACGATTGTGGGTAACTTTGGTGCTTCTGTCACGATCGTGGCCTGACATGCCATGATCATAGGCCATTATTTTGGCCCAAATGTCTCCAAAACTTCTCCGTTCTTTGATGTTGACCCTGAAACACTAGCAAACACATTAAGGTACCTCAAAAACATAATATTTAAGCTCAAAGACTTGTACTAACCCACAAAAAACTTAAAACGTAAATAATTAACAAACTAACACAATTCTAACCTAAACACATACTAAATGATTGAATTAACAATCAAATATATATCAAACTAAGCCCTAAAATACAATTCAATTTACACGTATCAATTAACCATAAGTTGGATCCTCTTATGCAGTGTTTATGAAGCCATTTTCACCTAAAGGGATTCCTTGTCGTTTATTATTTTTCAAAGCCTCTTGATCAACATAACCTTGTTTACTAACTTTGCAATTTTAACTCCTAAATCTCGTTCCCTTTTAGGTATACAAAGTTCATTCCATCTTACCATCGTAAAAGGACTTCAAGGATTCATTGCCAGTCCAGAGAAAATTCTTGAGAAGTTTTTCAATTTCCTTACAAAACTTTTAAGGAATTACAATGTAAGAGGACTGATAGATGGATAAATTACTAAGCACTGAAGAACTATTTGTAATGATCTAGCAATGGATAAGCACGTAGACATCTAAGCCCTAATTATTTTAATTACCCTTGACAATCCAAATAAGAGGGCTTTCTTGAGGATATAAGAACATCTAAGTAGGTAAATGGTGAAAATTTGAGTGATAGACATGAAATGGAAGATAAAAACTAGGTCAAGTTTAAGGAATTCCACATAGTGGTAATGTTGCTCTTGTCCCTATTAATATAGAGCCATAAGAAGCATTGAAATCCTCTAGTCTCATCAACTAAGCCATTGAAGCTTCATCAACTTTATAAAATAAAAAATAATAATCAACAAAAGTAAGATGGGTGATGTTTAGCATCTTAACTTTTTATGACTTAAAACCACAATCACTAAGCACATTTTTATAGATAATGGAATTAAGTACCTTATTATATATGGTGAAGAGACAAAAGAAGAGTGGATCACCTTACCTTAGCCCTCTAGAACGCTTGATAAGTTGACTAGCTCCCTTATTTATAAACACTGAATGAAGTAGTGGTTATGCACTGGGAGCTCAAATAATTGTATAGAAAGAAGCATAAAGTCCTAATTAACTGAGTCAAATGGCTTATGAATATCAATTTTGGTAACACAATTATTTTTATAACCATTTAATATGGTATGTCTTCAATAATTCACACTGTCTCTATTGCTTTTACCTTATATAAACGTAGCTTGAGATTGGCTAATGAATAAAAAACACATATTTAATCATGTAAGCTAATAATTGTGAGATGATTTTATAAAATTTATTGCAACAGAAGTTAATCTAAAGTCCATCAAAAAGTTTGGATTTTGAGTTTTTAGGACCAAACATAAATAATTGCAATTCAATACCTTCAACATCTTGGCATTATCAAAGAATTAATGAATAACTTCGTATACATATAACTTAATGGAGCTCCAAGTTTAATGATAAAAGAATCCATTAAACCTATCGGGTTTTGAGGATTTATTTGGACTAAGAGAGAATATTAGTTCCTTTATATCCTTATTAATGAAAACCCTGGTCAGAATTTCAGACTATTTAATTAAGATGACCTTAGAAATGGATAGGCCATAAAGTAGGTAAGTAGGATTCCTAGTTCTTAGAGTTCCCAATATTTTACCATAATAATCTCTGGTATGAATTTTAAGCTTATTCAGGTCCATAATAATTATACCCTCATCAGTTAGTAATTTGGATATCCTATTAAGATTCCACCCAGCAAACAACGATCTATGAAAGAACATGGAATTGGAGTCTGCATATTTCAACCATAACCCCCTTAATTGTTGCATAAGAATGGAGGAATCAGCTTCTAGAGCACTCATGTAATTTTCCAAGGCTTAATTTTCCTTGAACATGAGAGCCCATCATAGGGAGAATTATATAGGTTATCTTGACATTATAGTAGTGCTTCTTTGGCTCATTCTATATCCTCAAAAGTGTCTTTGTGTTTGATTTTCTGAAAGGATTTGAACTACAATGTTATTCCCATCAGCTTCTTGTGGAATTACTAATAGGCTCAACCATTCACCCAATACTTTAATCCCTTATATATAGCTTCTTCAAACCTATCCATACCACTAAGGTAGTTAAAGAATTTAAATAGAGAAAGTCCCCTCAATTTCTCAATAATTTCATAAATCTCTATAAAGGAATAATGTAAGCAAAGATTTCTATTAAGATGAGTTATGCTTGAATTAAATTTCTAAAGTCATAATAAGTTGAATAAAGCCTTGTCCAATTTTATCCTTACTAAGCATTGAGTCTCCTAATTATTGAACCAATTAAAGAATCTTCCATTATTGATAAGATAAGTGACTTTTAGATTCTAAAGGCAAGTTTAAAATTCCACACAAGGTTTCCCTGATAATCTTTCACTTCAGGTTCCATAGGCAGTAGTATATAATTAAAGCCATTAATGATAAGCCAAGGATCATTCAATACATTCTTGTATTGTACTAAATCATTACAAAAAAGAAAGAGGTTTTCAAATGGTTTGCATAAAGATTTAGTATAAAGGTCATGCAATTTCCAAATCTAAATTTAGTAATAGCAGTTATAGCCTTTAACATCCCTTATTGAGATGACATTTAATAGAAAGGTGCATACTTTGGAGGAGGTAAAGGGAAAGCTACAAAAATATATTTCCCTAAAGAAAGTAGAGCATTGTCTCATAAGATACAAAAATCATACTAGGGAAATGGAGGATAGTAGAGAAAAAGAGGGTATGGTGGAACAGCTTAGGAAAAAAAAAGTTTGTGGGAAGGGACAAGTTGAAGATAGAAGAATTTGAAAGTACGAGGACTTCTCATTGCTCAGAATAACTGCATCCTTTTAGTTTTATTTTTAAAATCAATTTTATTCACTTTAATTATAATTATTCTTAATTAAATTTTAATTTTTGAATATTCATCCATAAAATAATTTACTTAGTGAACAATTTCTTTTAATTGTAATTTTCACTCATCATATTTTATAATTGGTCAATTAGGATTACTAGGGCAACTTTTATTTTGAAGAAATTTGGGAAATATTAAAAATATATAATAATAATAATAATAATAAGGGAACATTCAGTATTTAGGATATTTCCCTAAAGAAAGTAGAGCATTGTCTCATAAAATACAATGATCATACTAAGGAAATGGAGGATAGCAGAGAAAAAGAGGGTATAGTGGAACAACTTAGAAAAAAAAGGTTTGTAGGAAGGGACAAGTTGAAGATAGAAGATTTGGAAAGTACGAGGACTTCTCATTACTCAAAATAACTGCATTTTTTTAGTTTTATTTTTAAAATATTTTTTATTCACTTTAATTATAATTAATCTTAATTAAATTTTAATTTTTGAATATTCATCCATAAAGTAATTTAATTACTAACCAATTTCTTTTAATTGTAATTTTCACTCATCATATTTTATTATTGGTCAATTAGGATTACTAGGGCAACTTTTATTTGAGCAATATAAAAAATACAATAATAAGGGAACATTCAGTATTTAGGATATTTCATTGGGTTTAAATTTAGAGGTTGATGTATACTAATTCCAATCTGTAAACAGACAATGCCAATCATAGATTGTTAAATAAAACTGAAATGATTATAGAGCATCAATCTCATGAAGAACAAGTACTAAATCCTATTAATCTTATCTAAACTAAAAAATAAAAAAATAGAATTGAAAATGTCCCCTAGATTTGGTCATAAATCAAAGAAAAAGTATAAGTGGAATGAAAATTTTCTAGAAATCTAAAAGAAGTCTCTTAAACTGATTCTAATAAAAATATATATAACTAGTACAACAAAAATAAAGTTCTAGATGACTTAAACTTGAAAAATCTCACACTCTCGTAAGTTATCTCTAAGAATTGACAACTATTACACATTTAAGATTGGCATCGATCTTATTCTATTTCTTTTATTCTTTATTGGTTGTTATATAACCAATGTTGTTTCATAATCAGCATCTGTTTTGCGACGTTTCTCCTTATAAATTAAACGAAGTCAAATGTTAATTATGTATTATGAATGGTGCTAGACTAGTAGTGTATTTGAGCTCCTATAACCATTTTAAAAGACAAACATTTGTTTCTTGCCATCACTACCACTTATTATTCTATGCTCCCTTTAACTTACTTCTCTTTGAGCTAGAATTAGCTCTTCGAATCTTTTAAAAAGTTATTGCCCATATTCTTATCCTAAAAATGATTTTGGAATCTCATCAATTGGATAACGATGGAGAAAGTTGTGCTAAATCTTCTACTTGTCCTTCAATTTTATTATCAACAAGATAATAAACTAAACATAGAAAAAACATAATATATATGTAACATATTGTAAAGATGAAAAATACCAAGTAAATAGAACCTAAATAACATATAAAATTATGACTATCAATTTTCATAAAAACCTTTGCCAATTACATGAGTTCTCTAAAAACTTAGTCCTCCATTCTCATATAAAAATCAAGGGTGTTATGGTTAAAAGATGGGGACTCCAATTCCTAGTTCTTTGATAAATCACTACTTACTATGAGGAATTGTAACTAAATATCCAAGTTAATCGCTGATTGATGAAAGTAGAATTATCATTAACCATAATAAGCTAAAAATCCATGACAAAGATTAGTATACTAAATTATTAGGAAGTTCAAGGACTGGGAATTATACTTACTTACTTGTTTATTCATTCCTTTGTTATACTCCACTGAGCAATCTAAATTTCTTACTAGCAATTTCACTAATGACGATATAGGGGTGGTGGTATTCTCTCTTAGTCGTAATAAAGCCCTATGAATTTCTTTAATGGATTCTTTTATCAACAAAAATGGAGCTCCGTCAAGTTCTACAGATGCAAAGTTATTCATGAGTTCTTAGATAATGTCAATATGCTGAAAGTACTTAATTTCATTCATTTACATTGAGCCCTAAAATCTTATAATCCAAACTCTTTGAGGGACTTTAAACAAATTTCTTTTAAAATATCATCTTCAAGTTGTTGGAATTTCACTTGTTTTATGCTTCTTTCCCTACAAGTTTTCAAGTTCCCTAACAGGTTAATCACTCGGATCTTATAGTAATTAACCTATTAGGGAACTCGAATACTTGTAGAGAAATAAACACTACTTGATCAATTTTTTTGATAAATGGGAAAGATAGTCAGCTTATTAAGGGTTTTAGAGGGCTTTAGTAATTAACCTATCAAGGAACTCGAATACTTACAGAGAAGTGCATGACCACAAATTCATTAATTTTTTAATAAATGGGAAAGTTAGTGAACTTATTAAGGGTTACGAACTAGAACTCTTAGGAAATATTCAAGTACCGAAAAGAGCCAGTTATATCAGAGTGAACTTATTAAGGGTTTTATAGAGCTAATGCAACGTAATCCACTTTCTAGTTCTCTCTTCACCATATGCATTAAGGTACTTAATTTCATTATCCAGAAAAAAAAGTGTTTACTGATTGTGGCTTTAAGTATCTTAAGAAGTATAACATGTTGGACGTCACCCATCTTACTTTTGTTGATGATATATTATTATTTTTCTATAAAGTTGATGAAGCCTTAATGGCTCGCTTAATAAGATCTTTGGATCAATTAAGTGCTTGTTCTAGGCTTCATATTAAAGGGACAAGTGCTAAATTATCACTTTTGTGGATGCTTTGAACTTGGCTTAGTTGTTATCTTCCATCTCAATTTTATCACCGAAATCCCCACCATTTACCTACCTAAGTATTCTTATGCCCTTAAAGAAGCTTTCTAATTTGGATTGTCAAAGGTTATTAGATATGATCAGGAAAAGAATTAGGGCTTAGACATCTAAGTGTTTATCCTTTTCTAGTAGGTTAAAACTAATTTATTCAATGCTTAATAACTTATCCATTTATTAGTCCTCTAACATTATATTTCCTGTGAACCTTTTTAAGAAAATTGACAAACTTCTCAGGAATTTCTTTAGACTAGCAATGAATCCTTTAATTCTTTTGCAAATTTAAGCTAGAATGAAATTTTTATGCCCAGGATGGAAAAAGGTTTGGGAGTTAAATCTATATAAACAAGGTTATATTGATCGAGAGGCTCTAAAAAGTAATAAATGAATCCCTTTTGGGTGGAATGGCTCTATGAG
Organism: Erythroxylum guanchezii; assembly: GCA_025629825.1. Taxonomy (NCBI): domain Eukaryota; kingdom Viridiplantae; phylum Streptophyta; class Magnoliopsida; order Malpighiales; family Erythroxylaceae; genus Erythroxylum; species Erythroxylum guanchezii. Next base: position 32,270,009 of record JAOTAX010000002.1, read on the forward strand.
CACTATATAGGAGGATCCATCTTATAGAAAATTAAACCAAGAAGGGACATAGGATAAAGTAATTTGGGTTAAGCATCCCTCTGGCTTATTTACAAACAAATCTTATATGGAAGTGATCAGGAATTAGGTAATGACTGTGAATTAGTATTCTCTTATATGAAACAAGCTTCTTGTCTTAAGATTATCATTTACTTTATAGCTTAAAATTAAAGGAAGGATTTCTACCTTAGATAAAATAAAAGGCACCAACAATGTTGATTTAGTTATTTTGGGTTTATTAGTTTGGATGTTGTGATTGATTAATATATTTGCATGTTTCAGTAACAAACCGAGAGGGTGAGCCAGATAAAAATGACTAGAACAGAATAATGAGAGTTGGGCGATCTAACTGACCACTTAACAATCTAGTCGGTAATTTCATGGAGAGAGATCTCGTGCGAGACGCAATTGTTTATTAGAGAGCTTTAGAACTAATTAGAATTATGAGTAATTTGTGAATTAAGAGATTGCAAGTTCCATAATTCGATTAGTGCTTACAATTTAGGGTTTAATGGTTATAACTCGACAGAGAGTAATCAAAATTCCCTCTCTCAAAACTTGATTAACTCTCTTGATGAATTTCCATTATGACCTGTGTGACTGCTCAGTTTAAATCTATTTTGTTGAAATTTTTGCTTTATAATTCTTGAACCAATTAATCGTATTTACTTTCCGCGCTCACTTGTACAGTTTTTATTTCTTTTTATTGTTTTATCTGAGTCTTAAATAAAGCACAACCTAAATTAAATGATGCCTAAGCACAATCTTTGTGGGATGATATCTACAATTTACTACAAGTAACGACCTGTATACTTGTGATTTTTAGCATAAAACAAGTAGTTTGTTTTTGCAATCAACAAGTTTTTGGCGTCGTTTCCAGGGATTGTTTTGTTTAGCATCTTGTTTAGTTTGGGTGACTTTGATTTAAGAGTGTTTGATACTCTTCCTTGCATATTTGTAGGTGCATGAACATAAGGAGCACGAAAAAGTCTAAAGAGCATAGCAAAGAAGAGTTTTCAAACATTACAAGGCACAAAAGAGAGTTAAGAAGTCAAGACAAAATACAAAGGAATATGGAAGATAAAGGAGAGTTAAGAGGAGTTAAGAGGACATTGATGGACTTTATAAGTGCTAAAGGAGTTGCAAGGCCTACGGTTCAAGCCAATAATGTTGGGACCCGATCTCGGAACCGGACCCTAATCGGAGAAATAGCGAAAGTATCGAATCAAAACGAATCGAATCGAAAAATCGGATAACAAAATGCGGAACAAAAGCGAAAACGGAATTGAATGGCTAAACGGATCAAATAGATCGAATTGGCTCGAAATCAAAATAAACAAACGGTTCAAACGAACTGAACAAATTTCCAACATCCGAGAACAAATATCTTAGAAAACAAAACAAACTTGTCGCGTTGGAAACCTTAAAACTAAACCAATCCGAATCAGAATAAATTCCTTTTTTTTCATTCAATACAATTCAATTTCCCATTTGAAATCATCAATTCCAATTTCCTCAATCCATTT
>JAOTAX010000002.1:32275835-32288093 GCA_025629825.1 Erythroxylum guanchezii
CGGTCGACCAGACCGCTCGGCCAGTATAGCCAAGGGGTCGGCCAAAAGAACAAGGTCGGCCGGTCTATGAGGGCTCGACAATAAGAGCAAAAAGCAGAGGTCGGTCAATCAAATAAGATCGATCGGCAATCGACCTACAATTTGGGACTCGATAATCAAATAAGAAGTCGGTCGGCTTCACAAGGCTCGACCAACAATTTAGAGGTCAGTATGATCGGTACCAAAATCAGTCAGAAATCAGTCGTGTCCCAACGCTTCGCCCTCGCACGGGCGATCAGTCAGTGTTCACTCGCTCGGTCGGTCGGTCACTCACCCAATCCGACCTTCAACCTGTTAACCAACCCTGAGTCTCAGGACTCCCAATACAATGCATTTCCATAGTTTCATTTTGAACTCACATATACCATATCGGGTCCTAGCCCTTCCTTTGGGGACGGGATGTTACACTCAAGATTTTGTATTACGTATAGGTGCCAAAGAGTAGGCAATATTTTGAAGATAGATGAGATGCCACTTTAAAAAATCATAGAAGTGGAGATATTTGACATGTGGGGCTTAGATTTCATGGGATCATTCCCATCTTCCCTACGTAACTCTTATATATTAGTTGGAGTTGATTATGTGTCTAGGTGGGTCGAAGCAATAGCTACTCCAACAACTGATGGCAAGGTGGTGCAATGGTTCATCAAGAAGATCTTTACTAGATTTGGGGTGCCTAGAGCTATCATAATTGATGGAGGGAGTCACTTTTGTAACAAACCCTTTGAGGCTCTTTTAAGGAGATATAATGTTCATCATAGAGTGGCACCCCCTTATCATCCGCAAACGAGTGGCCAAGTTATAATAGTCGGTTTCTAAAACTTACTAAGGGTTAGAATGTTAGACTTTTGAGTCATAACATTTTAGAATTTATGAGGTGCATTTCATTTACATGCATAACATGAGCATATACACACATGAATGTTGATTTAGAAAACATTGCAAAGATAGTCTATGCACTCAATTGACATGTTCTGGGGTATGAAAGGTTTAAAATAATTCTGATATGATTATATATTATTTATTTCTTAAATTTTAGTTTGATGAATTATAATTAGTAATTTGGAGTTAATTATTACAATTGGGAGATTGGTGAACTAAAATGTACATTTAGTCTAAGAAAAATGTCAAATGGTAAGACAAGTTGACATATGGAAAATTAGGATGACTAAGCATAGAAAATGAGTGACATTTGGCATAGAAAATTAAGTGACTAATGGAAGTAGTGATTAAGTGACAAATGACCTAGGATTTGGTGACATTTGGCAGCCATATAAGAGGACATGTAGCTTATCACCTTAGATGACATGTGTCTTTTTAAAACAAGGACAACTTGCACCAAAAGCTTAAGCAAATGCAGAGTCACTCATCTTTCCTGAAGTTTCTGCTACATGCTTTCTTCTCCTTTCCTCTCACCACCGAAACACCCACAGCCTCACATCTCTGTGTTTTGCCTACGTTTGTGTTCAATTACCACACCAAAATTCAAGTTTTTACCCTTCATAAAGATAGTTTTATAATCAGATTATTGGTGTACTTGCTGTTATCTTTTAATCTTTGTTGAAAACCCATTCTACTCCCACTTTATACTTGGAAGATCTTGCATGTTTGTGAGGAAATGTAGACTTGATAATTGAGGAGGCAATTCAACTAATGAAGTAAGTGAAAGACTGATCTCTTGTGATATATGTTAATAGAACTTAATGATGGCTGAATTGGAGTGGATTCATTGTGATATTGGAGTGAAATGAGTGCTAGAAAACGATGCATGAATGGTAGTTTCTGTTCTGTATGAAAAAACAATAGTTTATGAGTTGTTAAATGAATGATTTTGAGTTGGAATTTGAGAAGAAATTGATGATGAATTCAAGTATAATTAAAGTATAATTGAGGTATAATTAATGAACTACTATGAAGGTGATTTGAATTTGGCATAAACGTGTTTGAATCTAAAAAATGAAGGGAATTTGGATAGTGCACTATCGGGGCACTCATCCCACAATCGTGGAAAGGTCCCCCACAATCGTGGTCAAAGCTTTGAAATGATAATTTTAGTTTTGTAAATTTGTTGAATCAAATGAGGATAAGCCACTCTACATTGGTGTATTTGGACTTGATTGAGGCTTGAAATGAATCTAGATTGTTGCTTGAGTAATTGGTTAAGGGTTTGATAAGTTTAGGTTATTAATTAATGTCATTACTTAAGGAATGGATTGTCTTGATATCAATGTATTTAAATCTGGAAATTTTGAGTTGCTAAAGGAATAAAGGTGTTCTTATGAATGCAAATATGATCCAAAGGATATGAGTAAGATGTATTAGGTATAAATAAATGAGAATTGAGGAATTGTGTGAATGTATATTGCTAGAAAAGGTTGATGAATATACGATTGATAAATTTAGAGTAATCAAACTAACTCAAGGTATAAACCTGAATGCAAAGTGCTAATATACAAGCTATAATAATTGAACGACCAAGATTTATGATTAAGAATACATACCCGAAAAGGTCAATTGAGCATGCATTGAACATGACACATATACATATGCATGATTGTATATTCATATCCTTGAACAAATTAATGATTGTGAACTATGTGTGTATTGTGATAGTTGTGCATTAGTGTGTGTTCTTCTAAATATTTGGCATGTGTTTCTTGCATAATAGGTTATTATTGTTGTGTTTTAGGACTTATTTTGTGAGTTTTTGTTTAGTTTGATCATCATGGTTGTTCTTTTATATTTGATGTTGATTTAGGATAAGAATTGATCATTTGGTGTAGGAGTGACCACCTTTGTGATTGAGAAAAGGACCAAGAGAGGAGAAGAGAAGTGGAGGAGCTGTAGAACAAGAACCCAAGATCGTGGGATTCGTTCTAATTCCCATGACCATGGGATCCCTAGCCCAAACAGACATGCTGGTTTTACTTATTTTTAGGTTTTTGTAACTATATAAGGGCATAAATCCCTAAGGCCAAAGGGAGTGTCGTGAGAACTTGTCTCCTTGAGCTAAAAAAAACATATTTAAAGTCTAAAGAGAGGTAGAGAATCAAGATTTTTATTCCAATTTGACAAAGAGCACATCAACTTCAGATTCTCCAAATTTGTTTAAAAAAGAGGAAGAGCTTGCTTCATCTAGTTCCTATTTCGTTTTTCTCTTCTAGCATCCTTATTATGGATTGTTTGGTTGTTGGGAATGTTAATAACATTATGAGTTACTGAGTTATTTGTAGAGATTACTTTTAAACTACGTATTCAACTCCTATTTCGTGGATTTGAATATAAGTTTTTACAAACATTCAAATTTATTGACCCGTACAGAGTTTTGCATGTTGAGACTTTACTTGTGTTGTTTTAATAATTTTTATACATATCAAGTTGAAATTTTCAAGAGATTACTCAAAGGTCAAATACTTTGTTCAAATATAAATGAAAAGCAAAACAACTATATTCTTCGTATTATTTATACAAATTATAATTAATTCTCACAGCATCAATAAAGTTGGCCTAATAAAAAATATTAATTTAAACCTGATTAAAGAAGACGATTCCTTTGAAGTCACGAGTATAGAATCTCCTCTATTTACATACTGACGTGTGATATGAATTTTACAAAAATAAATGATACCGGTAAAATCCAGGGAGAGGCTCGCCTGCCTTGACAATTCCTTTGTTCTTTGTTTTTCTGTGCTACGCACGTTGACTCTGTTCATCTGATTCTCTGAGCTCCCAGAGGAAAATAGGAAAATAAAAGGTCTAGCCTTTATCTACAAGACAACGAATAGTAAGTCAGTTCGTTCGTCTTCAACTTATCAAGTCACCCAAAAGCCACTACGCATATACTTTTCCTTTTCTGCCTTGTTAGTGAAGATTCAAAACCAACTCTAGCTTATCTCGATTCTGTTCAAAGGTTTGTGCTTTTCTTTTTTCCATATAGACTGATGAATAAGAACGACCAAGTCTGTTAGTTTTGAGGGTTGATATTTTCCTTTTTCACTCTGTTGTAATGGGCTATTAAAGCTTTGACTTACAAGGGGCCTCCTTATTTTGTTCCAGTCAGACGGTGGATAGTCATTGCCTTATTGGATACGCCATTTGGTGACGCTTCAGAGTCTAGTTCCTCCTTCCGTTTTCTATGGAAATTGCGGATAAAACGAAGTTGGTAAATGAGAATCCGTTTTCTGCTTTGTGGGTTTTGTTTAACAAATCTTGTGTTCTCGTAAAGGATGAGATTTTTTTTTGTGTGAAACGGCACATTGAGTCCTGGGTTTGTTTCTTCTGTCCAGTTAATTATTACTCTTTGGTTGTTTTATTAATTGCTGGATTAGTTACATTGTCTTTTCTGTAACAGACAGTTCGTTTCTTTCTGTCGCTCTTCCTCTGTTCCATTTATTCATTTATCAACTTCTCTCTTTTGCCTCTCTTTTTTGTTCTTTACATTGGATCAGGCCTCTCCTTTTGAGGATGGTCGATTAGAAAAGCATATGGGAACTCCAAAGTTCCCAGTTTTGGATTATGCAAATGGATTGCTGCACACGGCCGAGAAATCTGACAGCTTTCTTATTGACATGGAAAGTTTCTCCGATTGCAGCAACAAGGACATCAATGCAAATTCAAGGATTATTGTAAGTCTTAGAATCTCTATTCTAGACTCTTGCAAGTCATAAATATATGGCACAAGGGATACACTTGACATTTTAATGTTCTCCACTCTCAATCCGTTCTTTAAACCGAAGAAACTCTAGTGTCAGAGGAATAGATAAATTAGTATGTCAAGTGTTTGTTTGTTAATTGTGCTTTTTTTGTAATGACTGAACCAGTTGCAGAGAAGCCTTTCAAAAAAAGTATCACAACGAGTCGTCGAGAAGAAAATGAATCGCATTACATCATCCAATGATAAAGAAGCCATTGTTGATAATTCTTCGCCGAGAGGTAATAAATTTTCTTCTCAAACCCTTTCGATGTTCACTTTGTGTTTATCATAAAAATCCACAATTTCCCGCTATTCCATTATTGTATTTGTTACAATTTTAGATTATTGGTATTTGGTAGACATTTATATTCTTTTCAATACGATGAATGAATTATTTGGCAAAAAAAGAAAAGAAAAGAATAGTTGACATTTCAAGACAGTACGGTTATGGAGATAATTGATCAATAACATCTAAGTTATACTGGATGGTTATTAATAGAATTAAATATCGTTTTAGGGGAAGGTTTATAATAGAATAGAATAAAATAAGATGGAATGGGAAGATTTCACATTATATCTAGTAAAAATAAGTTATTTCTTATTTGGAAGGTTTAGGATGAAACATAAAATGATAAATAACATTTCATTATATTACATTGTGAACTCTTCTTTTCAAATAACATTTTACTATATTATATATAAACTCTTTCATCTGTCTCACACAACAATTTTTTAATATTACATCTATTTATATTCAACTGTATTAAAAACCTTACATCCAACTAAACATAACCTTATAACTACGGATGTGAATTGTGACTGAGATGCTTGATGGTTGGGGTAATACGCAGTAAAACAACAAACTAAGTATGAATAATTTAAGATTGGTTTCACTTGGTGCCTTGCACCGGATGGACTACAAAACAACTTTCGAATACCAAACATCTACTTCCACTCAATTTGTAAGATGGAACTTCCCAATCGTTTGGTGACACTTCTGATCTATTGTAACTGCTACTACCTATTATTGTCAGTACCATCAAAAAGATTAATTATATCTTCACTTCTTCGGTGGAGTTGATTATAATGCTGTGTTGTGCGAAAGGCAGCTAAATTGTAATACGGGATAAACTCAACCTTCGGCAGCCAGTGCCCTGATGGGACCAAAACACTTGCAAGTCTGAAAGTGAAAGCTTACCAAACTATGGAATGAAATCATTATGAATAAGGCAACTAAATTTCTTACTCGGGTGGACATAATTAGATTAGTTTTTAAGTAAATATGTCAGAGTACGATCCATTTTGTTGCTACCCCTTTTGTTGAAAATAGGTAGTAGTGAGATGCTACTGAATAAAGGAATTTAATTCTGACTTGGTATTATCAATCTGCAGCTACGTTAGTAGGGGCCAGCACGCCTGAAAAGGCCGCAGGAGGGACCATGGATTATACGAGCAACTCACAAACTCATCATCCGATCACCATCACAACCAGCAACACGAATGACACAACAGAGGGCAGATGCCCATCACGGAGGAACAGCTTCAAGCGTCCTCCACCATCATGGGTCCTTGATCCCAAAAGGGTTCTCTTATTCTTTGCCACCTTGTCAGTATACAACTTTTTAAGCATGCAAAATCTCCATCCCTTCCATGTTAATTATCCACGCGATCATTTGCTTTTGGACTTAGATAAAGCCGTGGTGAAGATCATCAATTGGTTTAATTGTTAATAATGCCAGTATCTTCACATCTGCACTTACCTACCCTTTTTTTCTGCTCTCTTTCTTGTGACAGATCAAGCTTAGGGACAATGCTGCTCATATACTTCACGCTCTCAGTTGGCAAGATAGCTAAAGGTGAGGATGTTCTTGATTGATGGCAGTGACAATCTACGTTGTCTTACCCCGAGAGAAAACAACCACCACTCGTACTATGGTGCTGCTTGTGGGACAAAATAGACATCAGAGGACGGCAAATTCTATATGTTGCAAGATACATAGGCTTATTTTGATGAAAGTTTCATCGTTTATGCACAGAGAAATGATCAGAGACAAGAAAATTGACAACTTACCAAGCTTTGATACAGTGAAGCATTACCCTTTTACATAAGGTTACTAAAATCCTAAGATGAAGACAAGGGCGCATTCCGTTATCAAAAGATGGGCTCCTCCCACCTTTTATATGTATATAAAATTGATTGGACTGTTCCCATAGCGCTGGATTGTAAGTAGTAGATGCTTTTGATCCCTCTTTCCTACATCTCTATGACGTAGGAGCAACCAAAGTAAATGAGAAACACAAAAGGAAAGCATATACATTCTTCCCCAATCAACATTTGATTCATCGGTTCAATTGATTACAATGCATTACATCATCCTTGTGGCTACTATTAGTATGGGCTCACTAGCTCCTTGTATGATTCAAATCAACCCAGTAAGCCTATGCACGGAACTCCAGAATAAAAAGGGACTTCAATTTTTGACACAATAGAATAATTCCGGTCCCACTCCCACTGAAGCAGATCGTGGCTGCATTCTACCAGTATATGATCTGGTTGACGAGGAAGTTTTAGCAATGAAGTAATAAAAATCGAATTTTTTTCTTGATTGCGAAAAAGTACATTCCTTGCAGGTGATAGATACAAGAGGTTCCGTACCGTGTTAAAATCTCATTCCAGCAGTGCAGAGAGTAGGACTACACATTTCTAGTAAAGCTTTGAGATTCGTGGCATCGAACATCTGTGCTTTCGGTCATGATAAAGCCTCAATATTACGGCCGCAGTCTCCTCAATTGCTTTTCCTGTCACTTCTGCGATGGGAAAGAAAACAAAGAGGACCAAACTTAGTAAGTTGACCTGTGAGAACCGTTGATACCATCGGTTTGCCATTCATTTTTCACCATGCAAAAAAATTTAGCGAGAGTTGGCAACCAATGGTGATGTATTATAGACAGGCAGAAATCATTCAAGAATGTTACCAATTACAGGCCAAACCGGATTTTGAGCAAAAGTTCTGCCAGCAAATTCCAGTTCTTGTCTCACAAAATCCATCTCTGAGTAATTGCTCCTTACATCTTCACTAAATCCAAGACTTTTAGCTCTTGCTTTCCTGATTGTTTGTAAAACCAGTGGATTAATGGTTAAACCAAAAACCTTCTCTGGATCTACCTCAAAGAGGCTCTTTGGCAAATCCACGCCCATCACAATAGGTACATTGGCCACTTTGCATCCTTTCTGTGATAGATATATTGACAGTGGTGTTTTCCCAGTACGAGAAACACCAGCGAGGACAATATCAGCTTTATTCAAGTTTTGTGGCAAAGCCCCGTCATCTTGCTTGATAGTAAATTCAATGGCCTCAATCCGTCGAAAGTACTCATCAGAGAGTGGAAAATACCTGCCAGGAGCTCCACGTGGAAGACCAGAAGGTGAGACACCAAGATGAGAAGCAATTGCTTCTGTTATTGGACCCAATATATCAGTAGATGGAATGCCCCACAGCTTACAAGCTTGCTTGGCAGATTCAGCCATGGAAGGATCAGCTAAAGTATAGACTAGAATCGCACCTTCTTTCGCTGCTTGCTTTATGATCTCCATTAACCTCTCAACATCATCAATCTAATGATTTAAGGCATGATTAGGAACAAAATTAGAACTCGCCACATCTTCTCATGCATAGTGTAAAATAGCAAAAAAGATCGTTTCTTTCTCTACCAAAATAACAGATATTTCTTTCCCTACCCAACAAAGAAAAGATCGTTTCTTTTCATTAACCAAAAAGAAATTATCGTCTCCTTTTCTTTTTCACAGTACAAAAATTGAAATGAGGATGCTTCATTTACACTTACTCCAGAGAACAGATGGGTGTTGACAGGACAACCTCGGTCGACCAAACAATGTTCGAACTGACCCAATGCGGCGTTAACGGAGTGCTCGGCAGTCCAGCCAGTGCCGTCAGAAACCATGTATATGGACTTACCGCCCGTGACATCCGGTTCATCATCTCCGGTGACCGGGTCAGAGTCTTTGGTTTGGGTTTCTAAATCTCTGAGCCCTTGAATTTGAGGGCTAAGGCTGGACCTGTGGCCTGGACGGTCCAACTTGCGGCCAGATCGTATTGCGCGAGCCCTGAACCAGCGGTTCAGCTGAACGCTGCCCTTGGGTTTCCGAGGCTGAGAGTCGGAGTGTGGTTGGGTTGTGGGCAGGGAAAGGGTATTATCTGAATTTGAAGGTTCGGGCTTGGCTTGAGCGCTGCAAGTGAAACATGTTGCTGGTTGCCGGAGCGTCAAAGTTGAAGAAGAAAACATTTTTCTTTTGTGCTCATCCACAAATTATATGCCGAATTACTTTTATATGTGACGCCTAAAAAATCGAGTTAATGATGGGTTTGGTTGCTGTCTCCGGTAGTTGGAAACGAAACGGAACAAAAATTTGGGGACGAAACGGAACAGAAAGTGGAGACAGTGAAGTGTTTTGTTATGGTGGACAGAACAGAGAAAACTGTCTCCATCTTGGGGATAGAATGTGTTTGGTTGCAGGGGACAGAACGAGAAAACTGTGCAAATAACAAATATGTCATTGGTCCTTAATATGATTAGTAATATGTATTTTATTGGTACTTTCATTATGAATGGTTTGTATTAGTTAAAAAATTATCAAATAATAATAATAACAATTTCAAATTAATCACGAATAACAATAAAAATAATTTTTATTATTAATTTAATAATAAGAAAAATAATAACTACAAATAAATAAGTGCAAACAATGTATAATAATAATCAATTTGAATAATAATAAAGACAAATAATGTAATAATAATAATAATAATTAGACATAATAATTAGACATAATAATAATTTTTATTATTATAATTATAATAATAAAGACAAATGATAATAATAATAAAAAATTGATAATAACAAAACAAAATGTATGATTACAATAATAATTTAATTAATAAAAACAAATTAATTAATTTGATAATAAAAATTTGATGATAATAATAATAAATCCAAATTTTATAATACATTTAATAATAAGAATAATAATAATGATAATGATAATAAGAAACATATTATAATAATATTGATAATAAAAAATTTTGACCAATAACTATAATATTAATATTAATGATATTCAATACAAAATTAGTAACAATTGGGTCAATATACATGACAATACATCATCTAAGTATTCATAGAATTAATTACATCATAGGTTCAACATACATTCATATAATTAATTACATTATAAGTTCAAAATAGATTTTAAAAAAAACATCTAAGTATTACTGGAACTAATAACATAATTGGTTCATCATACATTAATCCCTTAAAATTTATTAATAATGTTTTGAACCATAATTCCCAACATTACGCCAATGGCTATGAGTGAAAATGCTAGAGCCCATGCCATGTTTGACTGCAAAGTTGGAACTTCGTGGACTTGTTCATTGGATGGTCGTGCAACGGGAGTTGTCATAGAGGAGGGTGCATTGGTGGTGGGGACAATGTCAACATTGCGTTGAGCCGGCCTATATGAGCCCCTGGCATAAGCAGCTTGTACTTCATCCAATGTTCGAAACCCCTTGAAACAAGCATTCGGATATTCCTCAACAGCTAATTTTACATCATCCCAATTGGTAAAAATACCAACTTCACGTCCAACAAAGACCACATAAAAATTGTATAGGGCCATATTTTAGTACCTGAAAAGGAATCATATTATCATCATCCATACACACTGGAACATGACATACATTAAATAGTAAGTAAACCAACCATTCATAAGATAATTGTTAAAACATACATCATTCAAGAGGACATATTCCCAGTTTCATCAGCATACAAATTAAGAAAGTATACAGCATGTCATATGTCTGAATCTAAAAGGCTCCTAACATAGGACTGTTTTATCTGTGGTGGTAAACCCCAATAAATATTCCTTAATTCAGCATGCCTCCCGAATATCATTCCAACCTTGACAATTTCGTCAACGGGGAAGCCGAAATTGACAAGCTCTTCACCCAACTTAGCTCCTTGCATTCCTGCAATGGCATCCACAATCACCTTAGCATTCTCTTTGCTTGTTTCAATGGCACAAGCAAATGATGCTGCAAGGCTTTCCAGCGCTTCACTATCCCGCATCTTCCATTTCCTTTTGATTTGTTGATTTCCCGCAGTGTTGTTGGAAGATGAGGCGGAACCGAAGACCTGGGCTGAAGTAGTTGGAGGAGGAGTTGTTTGTGGGAGTGGTTGATCCAACGGGTCATAAAAGGTTGGTTCGGCCGCTGGTTCTTCGCCTTCTGTTTCACCCTCATCAGGAAAGACAACAGCATCAGCAGCATTCTCAGCCCTTCCACCAGTGGCCCTGTCCCGCCCAAACACAATTTCAAGTCTAGGGTAAAGCGGGAATGGCTTGCCAGGAGTGTAGTACTTGTTCGGGTGGCTCCGGAATAAGCAACATAAAATGTCAGAATGAATTACAGATGATTAGTCGGACACTTCTAAAAACAATAAACAATAAGCATAGAATTACCCTCATCCATTCATCAAGGACTTGCTTGCTATCGACCTCGACACATTGCTTGGACTCATTCCACCCAAAGCCACTGCAATTTAACATGTCAAAAGCCGTTTGATATTTGTCTTTTAACCTCTTGTGCTTATTTTTGACATGTCGCCTGTCAATCCCACACTCAGGAAACTTCTCCACCATCTGACGAGCAAGAATTTGGAAAGTACCGGGCTTCAATTGGCCATTATCGGCCCTGTGACCAGCTGCCACAGCCTCCTCCATTAAGGTAACAAATGCATCTGTTTCACTGTCAGTCCAAATTCTTGCCATTGCACCTATTCGACGTAATTTCAAGAATCCCACAACATTCCAAACCATTCAACATATGCTTTTTAACAAAATGTATCAATTGACAGCAATTTGCAACTTTAAAGAAGAAAATATGAAATTTGTAGTAACATGCCATTAACTATCAACAACACATTCGTAATAGTAATTAATTTGTCTCCTCATATTCAGTTTCATTCAAAGTCAAACATAGAAGATGTGATTAAAACAATCCGTCAATTCAGTTACAATAAAACCCTACCGAAATAAATCCCGCAATTCGGTAATCTAAAAACGCACACTCTAAATGGAAGGTATCAATTTAATTGTTGCTTCTTCATTCATCAAACATGTTCGTCGCTAATTCATCTCTCCATTGACTCCATTCAACACTTGCCTTAACACGATCAACGGATTCAGGGAAGGAAGCATCTTCCCTAATTGGCATATCCTCGGGTTCCATAGGAGTAAGCTCTGCTGGATCTTCTGCCATATGCAACCTAATAAAGTTGTGCAAAAGGGTGCAAGCAAGAATTATGCGCACATGAGTTTTTGCTGAATAAAAAGATGGAGTTCTTAGGATTTTCTATCTTTTTTCAGTAGCTCAAATGCACGTTCAATTACATTCCTAGCAGATGAGTGTCTCTTATTATAGAGCTCCTCTCGGTTTCTAGGTGCCCTT
>JAOTAX010000002.1:32296368-32309305 GCA_025629825.1 Erythroxylum guanchezii
AAAAAATTCAGGCCGGCCCGATTACCCGAATTAGGTTTAAAAGAATTATGAAATAGGGTAATTAGGGTAATTCGGGTAAATCAGGCTGGGATAATTCGGGTAAATCGGGCCGGATAAATAGGTAATTCAGGTAAATCGGGCCGGGTAAGTTCGGGTAATTGAAAGTTCAGGTTCGGGCCGAGTAAGGGAAAAATTTTTTTAGGTAATTCGGGCCGGGCCCGAACAATGAAAATTGGGCTCGAATTACCCGAATGCTCACCCCTACATCCTCCAACTAAAAGAATCGTCCTAAATAGACCTAAAATTGTAATAATTACGAGACCAAATGAGCTTAAGAAATTAAAATATTTAAACAAATTTTCTCAAAAAGGATAAGTGTAGAAATGTAAGAACGTCATCATTTTACCCATAACTCTGAAAATGTGACAAAGAGGGCTCAATATTACATATTAAGGCATCTTCATAAGTATAAAAAAACTTTTTTTAATCGTATGAATCATTTATAGAAATTGTGATAATTATTGTTTATCATTACGTTTATCATGTTATCACAGAGGCATCTTCACCTGTATATAATCCTTTAGTTTTTATCAATTTATACTAGTTATAATAACTGAAGAATGTGTTTCTATTGATTAATATATGTTAGTAGTGCAAACAGAGTTGACAATATTACTATATCGAATCAACAAAGCAATATTATAAGTTTCATAAATGATATCATTCAATAAATTATTAAGAATTAATTCAAAGCAATTATGTCCATGTTTGTTACGAGGTTGGTAAAAGAAAATTTGGATATATTGATCTATATAAATTCATCATTTGAATTAAGGAGTATACGATCTAAATGACAATTTAACATCACTTCACAATAATTACAAGCTGAATCAAACAAAAAGAGAGCATCATTAGCACACTCATCATAAGAACAAGTTTCCTAGTTAATTGTAAGTGAGGGAAATAATATGGAATAACTTTTCTATGTATGTATTATTAACATAATATGGTTGGCATATGTGCTAATGAATTTTTATGTGTGTGATGTTGATATTTTCTTATTGGCATAACCTTTGCCTACATGTTATTAATTATTCAATACTTATAGGTCATCATATGGCAAATGATTGCTCAACATAATCATTACAACACAATAGTCAAGTGCACAATTATAACATTCCATATAAGTAAAGTTTAATATTTAATATTGCAATTTAACGTCATTTTCCCATAACATAGTTAAAAATAACAAGTATCATAGGAACACTAATTCTTATTTCAATATTCATTAATATAAACTTCAAATCTTTTTTCAAAAAATGTATGTCTTTATTAATGAGCTTCATTTGCTCCTCAAACTCCCTAGTTGTACTTGTTTTAGTAGTTGTCATTTAACAGAACTTATTTCAATTACCTTCTTTAACATTGATGTTTCTTTTCTTAATTTTGAATCACTTTGACAGTTCTCTCGGTAAATTTGTTATCATATCATTTGAAAAAAAAAATTAATTGAAGAATGGAAGCCCCTTACCCATGAGTTAATGTCTTTTTTAATGCAAAATTTTAGGGAGATTAACAACCCCCTCAAATAATAAGCTATTAAAGATGCCATCCTAGAGAAGAAGCTTATTCTTTTAGGACTTTTGGAAACCAAAATAGAAGCTGATAAGCTTATAGAAAGTATGAGATTTTTGGTGCACATTAGACTATCATCTCAAATCATTCCTTCCACTTTAATGGAAGGATAGAAGTGGCTCTGATTTCTCTCTTATACATATTAGTAACCTAGTCTTCTTTGACCATATAATCCATTTTACTAGTTGTTTTGAATGGTTAAATAAATCTTTTGATGTTTCAATTGCTTATGCTACTAATTTTGTCTTTAAAAAGGCCCTTTTTAGGGAAGACCTTCATAACATCCATGGGAGGAATAAGGGTCCTTGGTTGATTATAGGGACCTCAATTATGTCCTTCATACCAATGACGCTAAGGGAGATAGAGTCAATTATAAGAGCCTTACTGAGGAGCTAAACCAACTTGTAAATCAAATTGGTGCTCTAGATGTAAGTTTTATAAGACATTTTTACACCTAGAGCAATAATCAACAAGGAGAATGGTGTGTTAGGAAAAATATAGACTAGTCATTCATAAATAATATTGGATGAGGTATTTCCCATATTGTTTTGCTAGATTTGGTGTTCCTTTTACGTGAGATCACTCTACTATTGATGTATTAAACATAAAGCATTCCTTATATCCTGAAGCACCATCTTAATTTTATAATTATTTGGATTAAGTTGATGGTTTTGAGTAGATTATTAGGTCAGGACATAGGATACAAGGATTCTAGGCTTTTCACTTAACAAGGAAACTTAAAGTAGATAACATGGGCTCGAAAGTACTCTGACACAAGGTGTATGGTGATACTGGTGTATACCTTCAATCAATAAAAGATGCACTGAGGAAGATTCAATAAGAATTCTATATGGATCCCCTTAACAAGGACCCAAATTTCCAAGAATATAAGGCTTTAAATCCTTATAATCAGGTGCTCCAGTTTTATAACTCTTTCCTTAGACAAAAGACTGACAGACGATTAATTGACTATATTTACATACCTATATTTAGTGTGTCTTATTTGTTATTTGAGAGTCTTACAGTATTTGTGATACTCATTCTTATTTAAGTGTGTTTTTAAGTGACAATTGCCTTTATAAACTACAAGGGGAAGAGTTACGGTGATATTGTGACATAGAATGGAAGATTTGAAGCAAACTTGGACTTACACGACTATATATAGTGACTGTGTAAGTTAAAGGCTAGGGTCCAATGGATCAACGAAGTGGATAATAATTCCAAATTTTTCTACAACATAATTCTAGCTTTAAAAAATAAAATACAATCTTATAATTAGTGGATGAGGAAGGGCTTTAATGCAATGATAAAGGAAAAAATCAATGAGATGACTTTTAGTTATTATAAGAATTTTCTTGGTCAAAGCAATGATAAACACTCCTCTTTATAGTCTAAAGACTTTCATTTCTTATGGAATAAATCAAGTATAGAAAGAAGATGGCCTTTCAACTCTTAGGAAGTTAAGGAGGCTTTATTTAATTTGAACCATTATAAGTCCCTAGGGCCAAATGGTTTTAATGCCATTTTTTTAGTGGTATAACGTATTATAGGGGAGTATGTGATCGTCATTGTATAGGAATTTTTTAGGAGTAAGAAAATTCTTAACAAGTTAAATAGAACTTATCTTTGTCTTATAGGTAAGACAAAGAACCCTAATTCTTTAAAATACTACAAGCCCATCTCATTCTATAATACTATATATAAAGTGATCTCAAAACTTCTTCCTTTTAGGTTGAAGAAATTCCTACGATTATTGCTAACTCGTGTCAATGGGTTTTTATCTTTAGGAGATTAAATGGAGATAACATCTTATTGGTTTAGGAGTCATTCAAAGATTATGATGTTAAGACCTTTATTAGAAGTTATGCAACGAAAATTAACTTTAGAAAAACCTTTGACTTTATAGATTGGAAATTTATAATTCAACGCCTATAGGTATTTGACTTTCCTAATACTTTATGTTGAGTGGATTCATGCTTGCATTTCATCTACCTCTTCCAAGGTTTGGTGAATGGTTCTCCTATAATAACATTTAACAAAGATAAGGGTATTAGGTAAGGGGATCCCTTATCCCCTTACCTATTCACCTTGGCTATTAAAGTTCTGTTAAGCCTAATTTCTCACAAGATTGATACCATTGGAGGTTTTGTGTTTCATTATAAATTTAGGAGCTAAAAATTTATCACCTAGCTTTCATAGATGATCTTATGTTGTTATGTGCTGTAGATTTAGGCTACTTAAGATATTTATTAACTTCTTAAATTTCTTTTCTAGGCTTTCAGGCTTGAGAATCAATAGAGGTAAAAGTAAGTTATATGTTTCTTCATGCACTGATAGTGCAAAACTTCTTATCTCTATCTTCAGGTTGAGTATACTTCAAGCTCCCTTTAAATACCTTAAAGTCCCTATTACTACTAAAAATCTAAGGTACATAGATTGTATTCCTTTTTTTGAGGCGGTGAGAAGTATAATCAGCTCCTAGCATAATAGATTCTTATATTGAGCAGGCAGACTATAGCTGGTTATTATTATTTTAAGGAATATTTGTATCCATTGGAGTGCCCATTTAGTTCTTCCAAAAGAGTTACCAAAGATTTTGAGAATTTAGTTCTTCTAAGAGGAGTTACCAAAGAGTTTGATAATTTAGTTATTCCAATAAGAGTTACCAAAGAGTTTGATAAGATAGTAAAAAACTTTCTCTGGTTAGATAATGCTGAGAATTTTAAAGGGACCAAGAAAAAATGGCAGGATTTATGCCTACCAAAGTAGGAGAGAGGCTTCGGGCTTATCCCTATACAAGCTATAAATTCAAATCTTACAGAAAAATAGATTAGAGTCTTTTCAATGAAAAGGAAGCTCTATGGTCCTAGTAGATCTATGAGCACTACTTGTCCAAATGTGGTTTTTGGCAGTTAAAAGTCAACAAAGAGAATTCTTAGTGTTTGATTCAAATGTTGAGGTTGAGAGATAGATTACACTCTTTTTTAAGAGAACAATAAGTAATGGCAAACAAACTTGGTTCTAGTTTGACAATTTAAGCAATTGAGGGCCTTTACATTTAAGGAAGAACCTAAATGCTCCTAGATTGAGGATTCCTTTTAACGCTAAAGTTAGTTATATTATTTCAAGAGGGAAGTGGAATTGTAACTTTATAGGCTTAACTTATCTGATTTAAAGCTTACCTTCTTTGTCAAATCCAAATGATGATGATAAGGTTGGATAAGGGAATCATCTCAAAGATTTTCCAACAAATCTTGTGTGGAGTTATTTACGTTGGATCCCGCTTGCTTCCGGAATCCAACTCTTGCTCTGATACCATTCATGTTGGATCTCGCTTGTCTCCGGAGCCCAACCTTTTGCTAAATCATGAAACTTGATATCACATCTATTGGACCCGCTTCTGGAGCCCAACTTCGGATCATGAAATGTGAGCATCTTACCTTGAAGGGTTATTTCAAAGAACCCTAATTAACCACCATCCCATAAGAGTGGAGTGCCCACATAAATCAGTCACCATACTTAAACTCATTTCTACTATTTGTGAACAGAATTTGGAAATCTTCAAACTATAATTTCAATTTGACTTCCTTAAAGAAATTGTAGCTCTAGGTCTCTAGTTTGTTTTGAAGAAAGAACCGTCTTAATCAGAGCTCTATAGATGAAGATATGCTTAACAAGCTAAAGCCTGTTCATACCTCAATCATGCTCTCCCAACCGACCCCTCACTTTCTCTCCATCAAACTTTTCCAAATCAACTCCAAAAGATACCAATTTTCATGGAGAGATAGGAAAAGTTGTTAGGAATCCATTTCTTTAAGAATCACTTCATTTGGAGGTCAGATGATGATGTGATGGCGAAAATAATCAAACATGATTATGTCCTTAATCATTTTGTACCTATCTTGGCGCAATTGCCATAACTTTCAATAGAGATGTTAGATTGAGTATTTTCTTGGACGGTTTGAAAGGATACTTCTAGATCTACAACTTTTATGAAGACCACAAAGTGAGATTATGCTTCTAAAAGTGTCAAAATAGTGATTTACTGTAGCTATCCTGTGAATGTCCGTTAAAAGGACATACATGTCCGCCTTGGGAGCCATTTCACACCGAGAAGGTCCATTTAAGGGACCTAATATCCGTTAAACGGACATTGGTGAGGCTAGGGGTCCTTTTTGACTTGAGAAGGTCCGTTTAATGGACCTAAAGTCCGTCTAACGAACATAGGGGTTCCCCAAACCCCTCCAAATCCTCTCCAATGCTTCTTACTTCCAATCTAACATCATATTCACTCCTAATCTTCCCAAATTTAACTCTTCTACTGCAAAATCACTTCATAACAATTCAAACATCAAATTTATCTCATAAAACTCTCAATTCTCAACCCATTTGGTTCATCAAAACCACAATTTCCCATCATTTACCAAAGTTGTCGTATACACACATCCTATGCAGCATCACAACTTGTAAGAATCATATCTTTCCAGTCTGATATCTAAAGATTACAAACTTTCTATCATTGGAAAGCTAGAAAGATCATCTACAACTTCCAAGAAGACAATTTTGACCAGTTCTACCTAGATTATTCTAGAATTTTCCTAGAATTCAAAACACACATTTTACCCTCATGAAAAACTGGAAATTTGTCCCAACTTCACTTCCTCTATTACAACATCATTCATAATAATTCAACTACCAATTGTAATTCATCAAACTGTCAACCTCAATTCATTTGACTCTTTATATTCAACAACATCTCATCATTCATAACATTGCTATCTTTCTTTTCCATAGTACCTTACTTATATATATAACAATAGTTCATGCTCAAAATTCATCATCTCAAGTTGATAACTTCAAGCATACCTAATTTTAACTCAACATCATCTATACACAATTCATATTTCATTAACATCATAAATAAGAGTTTTGCAAACTTCAATGGGCATTCCGTGTCATAATACAATATTTCACAAAATCACAAATTACATAAAATACTCCAAAACAAAATAAAACATGCAAATTCAGAGTGATGTCTTAACTTTCTTTCACTCGGTCTCTTGCTCATCACCTGGAGATGGGACAAAAATGGGGGTGAGCTTAAAAAATTCGTGGGTAACAAGTTTATAACGAATAACAAGTAAAACTGTTCAAAAAGTTCATTGTCATAGAAAATATCTTATTGAATCGTAAAACACATGTTTCTCAAAATTCTTGTCGTGTAGTCAAATTCACAAACTGCAAAAAATGAATGCATCAACTTGTTCACATATCATAAGCACATAAGCACATCAGAATGGTTTTGGGTAGTCCAAAATAGAACGTACTAACACATTTTCCATAAGGGTCTTGTGTAGCCGTGAATAGAACGTACTATCGCAATTCCACATAATGGTTTTGCGTAGCCGTGAACTTAAGGGAGTCCAAGAAGGAGCTCTATGCCACTAGCGGGTAGGTTAACGTGCACGTGACTTAACTTAGGGGACCACCACAAACCCACATAACACATATTTCTTAATTTGTCAACTTGTTGCCCAAAATGGCACTTTTTCGAAACTTGATTTCATAAACTTGAGGTATGACGAAACCATGATTTCATAAACATGTTATCTTTTCAAAAGTCACTTCAAAGAGAAATCCTTTTCATAAATCATCACACAACTCATATAACAACATGTAGCAATTTATCAATTCATTCAAGACATAATTAATGCAACACTTATGATGCAATTTACATCATTAAATCTCCTTGATTTAAAGAAAACAAAAGTGGCTTATTTACTCTATTATAAACATGTACCCACATTGATTTCCTTGCTTGAAAACCTTACTCAAAATGCCTCTACTCTTGCTCCTCTTGCCTCTCTTGATTTCCTTTATCAAAGACAAAATTCTCATTCAATAGGGATTCCAATTGAGAAACCCACAATGCATAATCACTAAAATTGATCTTAAAATTCTTAAACCCATATATTTCTTAAGCTATATGAACCAAAACCCTTTCAAAAATTCAAAATATTAAGATCAAACTTATCTTGAATGTTCACCAAATGAAGAGTTTCTTGGCTTGAATGAGAGCTCTTCTCTTCCTCTACCTTTTTCCCTTCTTGAACAACTTCAAAATCACTCTTGAAGGCTTAGAAAAATCAAAACCTAGCTCACTTCTTTCTTTTATCTTCTTTCTCTCTTTTTCATGCTTCTCTCTCTTTCTCTCCTTTCATTCACGTTTCTTTGCTTCTTCTATTGCAAGATACCAATTTTCTTCTTCCTTTTATATCATTAATGATTGTACAAAGACCTTTCCACCCTTCCTTATATGCCTTGCAACTTAAATGCTTAAATGACTTGCCAATTTTTCCCCTCATGCAATCTTACCACCTTAACTCTATAATTCAATTAACCTATGTCATATAATCTTACTCACATTAACATACTAATTAACTCCACAAAAATACTCTATTAAGACCTCAAATTCATTTAAGTCATTGCCTAACTCCTTCCAAAAATCAAGACCTTTTTTTCTGATCATGTAATTGAAGGAATTTGCTAGCACTTCCTTCTAGAAAAATGTTCCTCATTGTCTTACTTTTCTAATGACATCAAAATCATTCAATTTGGTTTGGTAATATGAAAGTTATACCCCAAACATTTCTGAACTGTTCTTATGCTAAAACAATATTATGTGCTCAACTTCCATCCCAAAATTGAAATTCTTAGAGACTGAATTAACACTCGATTTTATCAGACAATTTGTAACCTTATTTTTCTAGTTTAATCCAAATCAAGAACCATCTCATTTAGATAACTAAAGTAAAAGTTATGGCTAAAACACCGAGTATACTCAATGAACATGTTTCAATTACATTTTCCAACTTTTAACTTCCAACATTTCACATATAACCCATCTTGTACCTAAACCATCTTTTCTACTTCATTTCAAATTCAAGAATTCTCCTTTTCTTTACACATGAATAATTTCCAACAATTTCTCATTTAACAGTTCTAGCTTCTAAGAAAAGTTCGGGGCCCAACAATTTAGGCCCCACTCCACAAAATTTTATTGGTTTGATCTCATTTGGGCAAAATCTCTTATTCCTAAAGCCTCTTTCATTAAATGGCTAGCACTTACTATGCTAACTTGTCCCAAAAGTATTTCTCATCTCTTTTTTAATTTTCCTAAACTCAAGCCATTTGGTCTATGATACAACACCTATTATAGCTCTATTGTAGGGAATGAGAATGGTTGAATACAATTCAATGGGCTAGTTCAAAGGTTAGGAGCATGAAGAAAGATGCATGTTTACTAAAAATAGCATTTGTATGTTGCACTTACACCATTTGGTGTGAAATAAATATCATACGACACAAACTTCTAGAGATGGACACACACGAGTAGCAACTAAGATAATTATTTGGATTAGAGAGATTATTTTGGCTAATAAGACTCATTTGGGTGCTATTTCTTAAATGATGTTGAGATAGGACCTATGCAATAAAATTCTAAAGGAAAATGTCATCCCTCATATGATTAGAACCACATGCATAAGGGGAATGAATACATTTGATTTGTTTTTGGAGCTATCATAAATGACAAACTAGTTGATAACTTGAAGAAAGTTTGAGCTAATAGCCTTGTTAAGAAAGGATCCATATATTTAAACAAATGCCTTTGACGCTTACCTAAGTAACTATAATAAGGTAACATAAATGAAGAATTAAATAGGTTAGAAGAATTAACTAGATGGACACCCCTATAAGGTCCTAGAATCAAGTTTTATCTGGGCTAAGGTTAGTTTCCTTAACCAGTCTAGAGTTCACTATACTAAAGCTCTACTGTAACTTCTAGAACTATTGTGAAGACAACTCTTCCGATAATTGGGGGAAGATAGAGATACTAACTAATGACTGATGCTTCTCAGTTCTCATACCCCTTAGACTCACAATCCACTATGGAAATATTAATTTCATGGCCAAAGGCAATTACCTAGATCAGAAGGCGGGTAGGTTGATAAGATGATCATCTACCCATGGTTATAAGCTTAACTTTTACCTATTGAAGGACTAGGTGTTAGATTCCAAGTTTGATATAAATATGCAAAGCAAAGAGAAGAAGGAATGACTAGTACCATACTAAATCTGGTACTTGGAGACTAAGGTAATGACCTTCATATTTGTAATTGGCGGTGTTACCATGTATACACCTCTTCGTATCATGAAGTGGAACACTATAGAAGTTTAATCTTTAGTAATAATCCTAGTGTATCCACATAATGGTATTGTAATATAAGTACTTTTCTCATCTTGTAAGAACATTCTAAAAAAAAATTATATATTATATTATATTTATATATTGATATAGGTACAAGTATGGATACCAATCTTCCAACTAAAAATTTCTTCTGAAAAATATTAGATGATAAAGGTATATTAAATTGTTGATTATCATGTGTTGAATATTCATTTAATACACAATTATTGCATAATTAGGTATAATTTACATAATAAAGTTTGATGTTTCTACATGTACATGAAGTGGTGCGAACTATTGATGATCTTGATTATAATGAGTAGGTATCCCTTTTCCTTTACTAAGAGTTAATCTTTACTTCTTAATTCACTATTCTTTCATATGTTTGCTTTGATGTTTTGCAATTGAAGATTTACATCTTCACTTGTGTGGTTTTATGTAGGTTAATAAAGAAAATTCTATAATATTGTCTCTGCATGTTTGTTCGACTTTAGTCTCCACTCTTAAGCTATAATTGATTTTTTTACTTTTCATATCTTTTTTCATTCGGATAATTTTAGCACAATGATATTATGTTATTTTGATAATAAAAAAATTTACATAATATTACTGTGACATTTATTGCATACGCAAACTCAAGAATTGATACATTTTTTTTTCATGTTTTGAATTAATCAAACATCATTTTGTTGTTAGATTTAGATAAGAGAATAGTGATTAGTGATGACCCTCCTCCGACCCTCGCAAAGTGGAGAGCCTTGTACACTGAGACAATTCTTTTTAATAGTGATTAGTGAACAAAGAGATAATAATTTAAACTAACATTAATTTAAAAAATTCAACAAATAAAATTTAATTATTTTTATCAAAAGTGAGACATTGAACTTAACAAATTTAATTTAATAAAAATGAAATAAATATAAATTTTTATTGGAAATGACATAATTTGAAAGAAAATAAGTAATTTAGAACATTTAAGACTATGATTAAAAATTGAACTTACGATCTATAAAATTAGACTTCATTAGAAAAAGTAACAAGATACTTTTTTTATATGAAATGACACATATTGACTTTTAAATGAAAGTGAGTTTTGGGATAATAAAATATATTATAAACAAATTTTTAATTTATAAATTATTTATTTTTAATTAAGAAAAGGTGAGAGAGACCAAATTGAGCTCAAGTCTGGAGCCAGGCGAGGGCTCAAGTCTCTTATCCCAAGCCCAACCCAGCCCTTAATTTCTAGAGTAGAGAACTGAGAATTGTAATTTTGAGAGATCAAAATGCTAAGAAGAGGGTCGGAGACGGATGCTAGAAGGACAATTAAAATTAGTAAGATTTATTATTTAATTTTAGGTAATTTTTTAAAGAGTAGTATACCTTGCAGATACCGTGAGACAAAAAATATAATATTACCACATCATTGATGGTGCAGTAAAAGATTGTCGATATTATATTTCGTTAATTTGAATATTTTAAAATGTCAATGCTCAATTTAAACATGTATTTTGCACTTCAATGTTCTTATTAGAGTGTAATTCGAATTTTGACATTTTCGAAATATTTAAAACATTGAAAAAATTTGATAAAGTTAAGTATCTGTCAAATGTAATGTCGTGATATTATTTATTATTTTTTACAAGTGAGCAACATTATCAGAATTTAAAAACAGAACAATGCAGCACAAGCGAGAACTGACCACTCTGTTTCTGTTCAAAGTCCTTTGAAAAGCAATGTACATGCATGCCCATTGCCCACTGGCCATTACAAATAAACCCATCTTTTAGTTTTTAAGTCGAATTACTGCTGAAGAAGCTTACTGATTCATCGGAAAAGGCAGCGAATTTGCGAGAAAACGTATGTGGATTTGGACTATATTTCTTTCCATGGGTTGCTGGACGACCTTATCGTCCGCGTTCTCTGCAAGCCCAGATCCTCTGCTTCATGCCCCTCTGATAACGTAGGTACTTAGGTAAATGTATATTCTTTATATCAGATGCTTATTATTGTTTTGAAGTGTTGGTTGATTTCGTTTAGTTGGAAACAGATGCAGAAGATTGAATCGGTTAAGTACGCATCCTTTTGTAGTTTTATTGGAAGCTGCTGTGAACACATTCGCTATCAAGGGGAAGAACGAGTCAGATTCCGCTCATCGATTTTTGATACAGTGTGTCACCGCCAACAACTCCGATGCTTGATATACTCTTGGCATGGTCAGTCCGATTTTCCTTTTTTTTCCTAGAAAAATTACAATAGACTAAAATCACAATCCCATTGTACAAGGCCTTCTCATTTTGTGAGAACAGGAAGAGAGTTATCAACGTACACAAACATTTTCCTTATTCCACATGTCCGATTTTACTGCCTGAGGAACTCGGGGAGTGGCTAGTGTTGCGGCAAGAGTCCGTTGAGAATTTAGACCTCCCAAACTTACACTCACACTGCGCATGGTTACTGTCTTTGGTATCTAGAGACAAAACGGAACAAAAATTTAGAGATGGAATGGAACAAAAATTATAGACAGTGAGGTGTTTAGTTATGGTGGACATAACAGAAAATTCTGTCTCCGTCTCGAGAATAAAATATGTTTAGTTGCAGTAGACAGAACAAAAATATTATGCTAATAACGAAAATGCCCCTAGTCCTTAATATGATTAGAAATATGTAATTCATTAATTATAATAATAATAATTATTATTATTATTATTATAATAATAATTATTATTATTATTATAATAATAATAATAATTATTATTATTATAAATACAAAATGATACTTAATAATAATAATAATAATACATCTACTACTACTACTACTAATAATAATAATAATAATAATAATAATAATAATATCGTCTTCTGAATCTTCTTCTTCAAAGATCAGATATTGGATATTAGTATTTAGATTAAAAATTCTTCTCCATAAAAAATCTAAGTGTAATTCTATATAGTCCATACTGGTATAAAAATAATGAGTTTCTAGATCAAGAGGATGAATAAAAATAAGACTAAGATAAAGAAATAACAATAATGGTTGCAGATAAAATAAGC
>JAOTAX010000002.1:32309405-32324427 GCA_025629825.1 Erythroxylum guanchezii
AGATTCAGGTGTTCTTTAGATGAATAGAAATAGGACTTCAAGATCTACAACTCTCATGAAGACCTTAAAGACCAATTCTGTCATCTAGGGGATCAAATTTGGGCTAGAATATGTTCTGACCAAAGTGAGACGATGCTGACATCATGAGACGAATTGGATGAACAGTGATCAAACGATGAACAGTAATGAGATGATAGGATGAACAGTAACTAAGACGATAGGATGAAAAGTAACTTCGTCTTAGATGAACAGTGATAAGACGAAGTGGATAAACAGTAACTTCGTCTTAGATGAACAGTGATAAGACAGAGTGGATGAACAGTAACTTCGTCTTACTTTTCCATCGTCTCACTTTTGCGTCTTACTTTTACGTCCAGAATGTATCCACTTATAAGAATCATAACTTTTGACTCCGATGTCCAAATTTTTCATTCTATATACCATTAGAAAGATAAAAGAAAGATCTACAACTTTTCAGAAGGAAGTTTCACTAAAATCTATTTATATCAATTCCAAATTTGCCCCTAAAGTCTGAAGACAGATTCTCATTCATACAACAACATACTGCACCAAATTCCTAACTTCATGACAACTTTTGAGATCTTTAAAGGCAGAATTACAATTTGATGTCCTCATAAGAAATGTAGCCATACGTTTCTAGTTTAATCCAAATTAAGAATCGTCTCATTTGGACAACTAGAGAAAATGTTATGACTAAAAGACTGAAACATACTCAGTCAACGTTTTCCAGATCAGTACCAATCTTGTTTTTCTAAATCTTTCCTTATCACCACTCATACCAAGATCACTCTTTCTACTCCTTCCACTCCTCATTCTCACTAAAATCACATTTAACACAATCATACCCGGAATTTGTCAATGAATGAATGTACCACTTTCTATGCGAAAACATTCCGTATTTATATGCATATATGCTAACATGATGCATGAGCAAGAAAATGCATTGTCTTAATCTCTCTTTGAGCTCACAGGTACTGAAATTTCGGGTCCTCACCCTTAATATGGGGACGGGATGTTACAAACATACATTCAAATACACACACAAAAGCATTCATAGAATTAATTACATAATAGGTTCAACATACATTCATAGAATTAATTACATAATAGGTTCAATAGACATTGATTAAAAACATCTAAGCATGATAATGGAACTAACTACGTAAATGGTTCAACATACATTAAGGCCTTAGAATTTATTAATAATGTCATTAACAATAATTCCCAAAATGACTCCAATGGCTGAGTAAAAATGCTTGACTCCATGCCATGCTTGTCAGCAAAGTTACAACTTGATTGACTTGTTCATTTGTTGGAAGTGCGAATTGGGTCAGCATGGAGGATGGTTCATTGGAGGTAGGAGCAATGTCTTCAATGCGACGAGCCAGCCTATATGAGTCCATGACATAAGCACTTTGTGCTTCATCCAATGTCCGATACCCTTTGAATCGAGCATTAGGAAACCCCTCAGTAGCTAATTTGACGTCATCCCAATTGGTAAAAATACCAACTTGACGTCCAACAAAGACCACATAGAAGTTGTATCTGCCCATATTTTAGATACCTGAAAATGAATCATAGTATCATCATTCATACACGCAGAAAAATGACAAGCATTAAATAGTAAGTAAACTAACCATTCATAAGTAATAGACAATTGTCCAAACATACATCATTCAACATCACAATCCCTGTTTCAACACCATGCAAATTAAGAAATTATACATCAAGTCATATGTCATCATCTAAAAGGCTCCTAACATAAGCCTGTTTTTGTGCTGATGTTAAACCCCAGAAAATATTCACATATTGAGCATGTCTCCCGAATATCTTAGCATCCCTCATAACTTCGTCAATAGAGAAGCCCAAATTGCCAAGCTCTTCACCCAGTTGAGCCCCTTGCAATCCTACAATGGCGTCCGCAATTACCCTAGCACAAACAAATGATGCTGCAAGGCTTTCCAACGCTTCACTATCCCGTATCTTCTATTTCCCTTTGTTTTGTTGATTGCCGTCAATGTTGCTGGAAGATGCAACGGAACCGAAAACATGGACTGAAGATGTCGGAGCGGGAGTTGTATGTGGGGCTGGTTCATCACAAGGGGCAGCATAAGTTGGTTCAGCAGCTGGTGCTTCACCTTCAGTTTCACCCTCTTCAAGAAAGTCAACAGCTTCAGCAACATCCTGAGCCCTTCCACTAGTGGCTCTGTCCCGCCCAAACACAAACTCAAGTCTTGGGTAAAGCGGGAATGGCTTGCCAGGAGTGTAGTACTTGTTAGGGTGTCTCTGGAATAAACATCAGAAAACATCAGCAAGAAAAAAATATGATTATTCGGACACTTCTAAAAATAATCAACAATAAACACAGAATTACCCTCATCCATTCATCTAGCACTTGCTTGCTGTCCACCTCAATGCATTGCTTGGACTCATTCCACCCAAAGCCACTACAGTTTAACATGTCAAAAGCCGTCTGATATTCGTCCTTTAACCTCTTGTGCTTATTTTTGACATGTCCTTTGTTAATCCCACACTTAGCAGTTGAAATTTTGTAAGTCCTTACGGTTTGAAGTTTTAATGTATTAACATTGTAGGAGACCTTTATACCTAATGTTGTGTGAGACTTTGAGTTTGAAGATTTGAGTTGTTGATATTTTCACTCTAATATTTTCCTAGACTTCTGTATATTGCAAACACACATTGACTGAGCATACTCTAAACCAAAATATCTTTAAAATATGATGCTTACAATTTGAAGAATACTAAAGCATGATATGTGTTTCTTTAGTCCCTTCTCAAAAGTGATGGCTATATACATTTCAATTACATGAAACAAGCTTCTACTTTGTGTGCACTCATCTAGGTTCCGAGGGTAAAAAGGGAGATGAAAAGCATACAAACTCTGATGTAGTTCATATTTTGACCCAAACATGCTTCTCAATAGATATGCTAACATTGGGTATTTATATGATCTCAAAGTTGAATCTTTTTGCAAATTATGTCTCCTAACTTTTATGTGACTTCAAATAAGGAATCTTTTGGCAAATTATGTCTCCTAAAATGATTATGTAATTGTTTGAAACTTATTACTATTATTTATTTGTTTGATACTTATTACTAAGCCTACAAGAAGGTTTTAGTAATTTAAATGTGCTTTGCAAATGTCTCCTTCAATATTGCTCTAGTAAAAGGCTTAAATAGGCCGATGAGCTATTGTTCATGATCTTACTCCTATAACATGATGGACCACATTAGTTTATGATGTTGCATGCATTGAACAAAAATTGTACAAGCTATAAATTATCAACCAATTAAGTTAATCATCATAACTAACATACAAACTACCTGGTTTCTTTCAATATCTACAGTGAAAGTCTGTAAACCATGAATATTGTACAAACATCAACATCTTCCAACCAATAATATAAGGGTATATTTCATTTACAATTTAAGCAGTTGATTAAATTCAGAAAATATGAAATACCTGTCAAAAGAAACCGAAGATAATATTTGGAGATAATTGCAGCCTCTCACCAATCAACAACAACCAATGATTCCTAAACAGAAACAAAGAAACCAGAAAAATTATTCGAAAGGATCCAAAACTCATTGTAGTTTTGTACATTTGCAAGCATCAAGCATTACAACAGTTTCAGATAAGTGACCAATGCATTTCAATTTTTAAGAATCAAATTGCCATATGTTTGAAACACCTTGTGGAATGAATGCATACAATTCAATTCCATAAATGAAACTGATATTGCTCAAACACAATTTCTGTTGAAGTAATGAATTTATAACCATATATAACTCAGAAGTTTGGAAGATAACATGTTCAAGTACACGAATGATAACATGCAACATTTTCTAACTCATTTATATGCATTCATGTTCACATTTCCATATCAAGTTAACCCTCTTCAACACTTCCTTCTTCTTTGGTTAGGGAATTTCAACAGCTATCCAACCATAATGGGACAATGTATACACATTATGGAACCTAAAACTACAACAGATCCTGGGAACTAACATTATTCTCACCTATTTCGCATATAACAAAACCCCAAAATAGATCAGTCTACAAATCCCCAACCAAATCCCCACATTCAATCGTGCATCATCAAAACACAGACAAGTGAATCAACCTCCCAGCCAAACTCCTTCTTCCCGAAAGCAAAACCAACAAACTTGAAACCCCACAGATGAAGTAAATTCAAAAACCCAGTGGGCATGCATTGCTGGATCCGAACAAAAAGTGGGTCCCCGAGTCAACTAAAAAATGAATCATAAGAGGGACAGAAAGTAGAGCAACCAGTTGTGGGTTAGAAGAAGACGACAACGTACACTCTGATTTGCGCAACTAGAGTGTCGGTTAAGTAAGGAAGATCGAAGCTTTTTCCAGCATAGAATCAAATACTTACTTGACCCTGGAGATACGAATGTTTTGGGGAAGAAGGGCCCGAGCGAGAGGGAAGGTGCGAGACTGATTTCGTGAGGGGGAAGGAGATAATATGCTTCACGATCCAAGAGAGACGAAAAGGAGTCGGGGACGAAGAGAGAAGAAGGAGTCGGGGACGAAGAGAGACTAAGGAGTCGGGGCTTAGTTGTGTAAAAATGAAACGTGTTTTGTTTCGGAGACAGGGACAAGCGTTTCTGTCCTCTGATTTTTGGATGAACAAAAACGCTTGTCCCTATCATCTGGGGACGGTGGACAATAAATTAGGGACAACAACCAAACGGTAGGCGAGGATAGGATTTTTATGTCTCGTCTTCTGTCCCTACTAACGGGGACAGGAACCAAACACAGCGTCAAGGATATTTGATAGACAAAAATATCAGAAAATAACAACACAAGAGAATTTACGTGGAAACTCCTAAACCGGAGAAAATCCACGGGCACTGAGAAGAAAATCCACTATATAAAAAAATTCTTACAATCACATAATTTTTCCTCTCACCCAAGCCCTTAATACACAACACACCCACAAAGAAATACCCAAGACAAACTCTCCAACTCTCACCTCAAAAGAGGAATTTAACTAGAGTCAAATTTATGATGCAAGTCTTTGACTTTGTATTGGTACATCAAATAAGGAGGTAGCAACCTCCTTATATAGGTAAGAGTTTTGCCTCTATTATTGTCCCCAACCAATATGGGACAATAAAGGAGCCAAAATCTCAACAATCTCCACCTTGGCGACTTTGGTTGATCCCACAACCACACTCCACCTTAATGAAGATCTCCTGAAAATAATATAACTCTCAATGTAGAGAAATACCCACAACCACACTCCACCTTAATGAAGATCTCCTGAAAATAATATAACTCTCAATGTAGAGAAATACCATGCTTCATAGCATCATGCTCCACCATAAAAGCATACCCACTCAGAATAAACTAATTCTAAGCCTTTTACTTCGGCACATGTCGAAAAATAACCTTGCTGAAAAATTATGGTGCAACTCCCATGTTGGCTTTCTTGGAAGTTCATCAGCCATCGACATAAATTCTACCACACACCTTGCATTAATGCCAAACCAATGCCTGTGTTCAAAATTATGGACCAGCTAACAGTAATACATCCTCTATCATGGCAACTTTGGGATTAGCAACATGCCATGAGGATGTACATGCCTCCCTTTTTAGAGAGCAAGATCATCATCCATGGAGACAATGTTAGCGACATTGTCAGTCTCTCCATTAACTGACCCAGAGCCTCTTGTCGAACCCGCTCTACCTATCAGACAATTTTTCTTTACGTGCTCAGATTTTTCACACGTCCAGCATACTATATTTTTCTTCATGGAGTTCTTCTTCCGATATTCAACTACAACCAGAGCTGAGTTTTCAGAAACATTTCCACCACCCAGTCTTCTCTCTTCTGAAAAGAGTTTTCCGGTAACTTCAGAAAAAACTACCTTCTCCTTCCCATGAATCAAAATCGATTTCATGTGTTCATATGAACGTGGAAGAGACCAGATGAGTCTCAAAGCTTGATCCTCATCATCTATACGAACTCCAATTGCCTCCAGTTCAGAAACGATCCCATTGAGAACACTTAAATGATCTGAAATTATAATACCTTCCCTCATCCGCAGTATATGAAACTGCTCCTTTAGGTACACCCAATTTGAGACGCCCTTTGTTTGATACAACTCCTCGAGCTTTTCCCAGAGCTCCTTTGCTGTAGATATTTCATGCACATTCGCAAGGACATTCTTAGCCAAACACAATCGTATCTCACTTGTTGCCCTCAAATCCAGATCCTCCCAATCTTCATCGCTCATACTAGATTTTTTGTACTGATATCAGGGATTTGTCTGCCTTTCAAGCCTTGTGTAACCCCAATTGAATCAAAATGTCTATGATTTGCACTTACCACAAACCAAAATTGATTCTCCCGTTGAATTTCTCCATCTCAAATCTAAGAGGATTCGAAGTCCTATTTCCTGACATTTTTCTTGTGCTCTTCTGCCTTGATGAATTTTACCACAGAAATGAATAGTACACTAAGAAAGTTCCCAGGAAAGAGAGGTGGGTCACAAAGGACACACTTAAATACCAAGTCTTTCTTTAGCCAAAACTTTCCTAGACATATACTACCACACTACCACACTAAAACTCCATCGCACCAAATGAACTTTTCTCAAGAAAATCTTTTCTGATGTGGAAGATCAATCAAAACTGTGACCACAGAGCGTACTTAAAATTTTCAAGAAAAACACACCTTGGCTCTGATACCAATTGTTGAGAATTTAGACCTCTCAAACCCACACTCAAGGATATTTGATAGACAAAAATATCAGAAAATAACAACACAAGAGAATTTACGTGGAAACTCTCAAACTGAAGAAAAACCATGGGCACCAATAAGAAAATCCACTATGTGAAAAATTCTTACAATCACACAATTTTTCCTCTCACTCAATCCCCTAATACACCAACACACCCACAAAGAAATACCCAAGACAAACTCTCTAACTCTCACCTCGAAAGAGGAATTTAACTAGAGTCAAATTTGTCATGCAAATCTTTGACTTTGTATTGGTATATCAAATAAGGAGGTAGCAACCTCCTTATATAGGTAAGAGTCCTGCCTCAATTGTTGTCCCCAACCAATATGAGACACCAACCAATATGAGACAACAAAGAAGCCAAAAACTCAACAAAGTTCTCAAGAAATTATCCCATGACTCATCTACCCTACTTGGGTCAACTTCCCAAGCTCTTTGAAGCTCCTCTAAGTAGACACATCCTAAACTTTTAGAAGCAGGCAGGCGACAACCAGGTTTCTTAGATTTTTATTTGTAAATTATGATAACATAGTCCACTTATTTACATCTGGAGTTAAATTGTTTAACAAATATTAATAATAAGGTAATATTTAAATAATAGATGATTAATTTTGATAAAATTTATATTTATTTAATGTGTTTTTAACGTTTTAAAATGTTAAAATATAAATTGTATTATGATAAAACGTTAAGGTTAAAAATGTACTTTTTACTATTTAATTGTTACGAAATATTAAGGTTTAATTTATATTTATATATAAACATTTGGTTAAATTTGCTTTTTAAACCTTTTGTTAGCGTATAGAGTTCGATTAAAGGTGTTAAACGTACATATTCGGATATACAAATTGACTCGAGTTATAAGCTCTCTTTTAAAAGATGCGTGAGTTTTCGTACTCTTTATATTAGATCTTTGTAGGCATCAGATTATTTGTTCCTATTATTCTATTCTAATTATGTTCTATAAAAATATATCCATTTAAAAAATAAACTAAATCTCACAAAAATTATACAAGTAGGGTCGTACTGAAACAGAGAACACACCAAATTTAGGAAGAGAAGACCATGCGTCGTCTTTCCATGCCATTAACGTTGTATGTTAACCAGGCCGAGAGACGGAGGAATTTGGGTTCTATGAGTTTTGCTCGATCATATGATACCACTGAGCAGGTAGAGTAATAGTTTTATATACTTGGGGTAACATGTTCCTCGTTACCTGTTCAAGGTCGATTGAACAATCAAATAATACAATCGCTCTTCCGTAATGCCAACTTGTGTTATAAAATTTCACCTTGTAACTTGTGATATTAAATTAGTTTGCTCACTCCTCTAAGCCTTGTATAGAATAGGAAACACTTCGCTCGATAACAAAAGCTGGAGATAGAGAAAGCGTGAATCATAAACATTGACTTCCACAATTATCAGCTCCAATAGCTGACGACCATGAAAGCTAGTAGTATCCTGAAAACGATGACCCTGCTGAGTTGAAACTGAATTTAGCAACATTCACAAATCCTTTTCAAGTCTGATCTTCCTCACACCTATAAAATTCAACCCAGAAAAAACCTGCCACTTCATATTTCTTTAAAAAAAGTGATAATTAGCTTGCAAGTCCATTAAAATAAAATTTCAAAAAACCACTTGCACTGCTAAAATCCTTCAATACATTTTCAGTCAACATAATCACAAGCACTTCCAAGTTCACTAACGATTAAAGATAAAAACTTTTGAAAACCGAATTATCAAATCACTCGAGCTTCTCTCAATTAGTCAAATGGTCCATTCAAAGAAAGAATCTTCCCCATCATGAAACTCGTCGTTTGAATAAACCATAGTGCTTAAAAATTTGTCCACTTACATTTATAAACATGTTTTAAATTATTAATTTTAAATAAGTAGGTCCATATTAACAATATGAAACTCGTGATAATATTAGAATATTATAAACTTCTTTCGAGCTAATGATGAATGAATTAGAAGAATATTGACAACTAAGATTTAATTTGAATATTTCTAAATTTAATTTAAAAGATTAATG
Organism: Erythroxylum guanchezii; assembly: GCA_025629825.1. Taxonomy (NCBI): domain Eukaryota; kingdom Viridiplantae; phylum Streptophyta; class Magnoliopsida; order Malpighiales; family Erythroxylaceae; genus Erythroxylum; species Erythroxylum guanchezii. The sequence continues at coordinate 32,318,260 of JAOTAX010000002.1, forward strand.
TCTTTCTTTTTTCAAACTTTTAGTCTATGTTTATTTTGATCAAAAGACAGAGGCATTATATTTATTCATTGAATACTGATAATTCAATGATTCTTACTCAAGAAATTCTTGGACTTAGCTGAAAGGTTTTATTGAATAATTTATTGTTTCAGTATCAATCAGAGGATTCAGTCGATTTATGGGAATTTTCTTGTTCATCAAGAGCAGATCTGAGGATTATTTTTGCCTTTTTTGTCCTGTTTGCCAGACATTAAATTAAAAACAATGCAAGTCAAACATTAATACAATCAGTTAACTGAGAAAGGTTCATACTTTATAAGATCTTAGCAAGCTGGAGCTCCTAAAACGATTCTTTCATGATCTGTTATTTCCCTCTGTTTGTCTGCCATATCCACCCTCTCTATCAGAAGGAAAGCTGTGATATTTCCTAAGTGCCAACATTTGGATTTTGTTCAGAAGTTTAGGATCCCTTGCTGCTTTTTTCCCTCAGAATCCACGTAATTATTAGCAGTTCTATAATCTCAGGTCAGAGGGCAAGAAAGGGCTATTTTTCTTGAAAGGTTTTCGCTTGATATTTCACAGTTTAGCATTGTCATTTGCTTTTGTTGCTTACCAAGTTACAATTACATTCAGCAACTATATGCCCTAAAGAAGTGCATACATACTATTTATATCTTGCTTCCTTGAAATCATTTCTACAGCATTCGTAACTGTATGTCACAGTTTATCTTGATAAATTTCTGGGTTTTGCACATGTTGCAGTTTCCATCTAAAACATCTAAAAGTAATATCTCTTCTTTTCTTAAATTTTATCTGTTAAGTAATAGTTCCATGTCAGGATTAGTTCTTGTGTATGTGCTCCCTTGTGGCGCATGTATTTGTATCTCACAAGAATAGATGTTTCTGAATAATTTGTTAGGTGGTTTCCATGACTACTGCAAATGGAAACGGTGCTCCACCAAGGCTTGAGGTTTGCGCTCAAATTTTGTTCTCACTTGTTTATTTGGAAGACGGTGAAAAAACAATTTCCTAATTGTAATAATGAACATCACTTCGAACACAACTTCCGTTACTTTTAGGGAAAGCTCAAAGCAGTCGTAGTTTGTTGGATTCTCGGATTCGGATCACTTGTTGCATGGAACAGTATGCTAACAATAGAGGATTACTACTATAGCTTGTTTCCAGTATGTATATGTCTTCCCTTTTGTTCTTAAGTTAATCTCTATCCGCTAACTCATGGTTTGAGTTTGAGAAAAATCCAAATAAAGCTTAGATTCGATAATTGTTTTTCTTTTTGTTTGAAGAAATATCATCCTTCAAGGGTGCTTACCCTTGTCTATGAACCATTTGCACTCGGGACAATTGTATTGTTGGCGTACAATGAGTCAAAGATCAATACCAGACAGCGAAACATGGCTGGTTACATACTCTTCTCTGCAAGTACACTGATGCTCCTAGTTGTAAGTGCTGTTAAATGATCTACTTTGTACTTGGTACTTAGCTATTTAATTCTTCATCTCCAATTTGATTAATCAGTCATTCTTCCAACATTTTGGGTACCCGCCAAATTTTGATAGTTGGACTTGGCAACGTCAGGGAAAGGAGGAGTTGGACCTTTTGTTGGAATATGTGGTATTGTCGCTGTTTTTGGAATTGCAGATGCTTTTGTGGAAGGTGGAATGGTTGGAGACTTATCTTTCATGTGCCCTGAGTTTATGCAGGTGGATTTTATTCAACTTTAAATTGGATCTCATACAGAACTTTCCTCTTAGCCTTAACACAAATTTGGATTATGTCTTCTCTTTAGTCCTTCCTTGCTGGGTTGGCTGCATCTGGAGCCTTGACCTCAGCTCTGAGACTGCTAACAAAAGGTGTTTTTGAGAGTTCCAAAAATGGCCTTCGTAAGGGAACCAGTAGGTAGTTTCTTTCACTGATGAACATATTCATTTTTCTTGGAAATAGCTTTTGGGATTCAGAGTATCAACTTACGCTTATTTCTTCTGATTTGCTAACTTCAACTGATTTATGATTCTTTGCAGTATTATTTTTGGGTCTCTCCACATTCTTTGAGGTCGTGTGTGTTCTGTTGTATGCATTTTTCTTTCCTAAACTGCCAATAGTGAAGTACTACCGAGCAAAGGCAGCCTCAGAAGGATCAAAGACTGTTTCAGCCGATCTTGCAGCTGCTGGCATCGACACATCTGCTAATCAAGCAGTATTGGAACTTTCTTTTGAACTCCGTTGTGGACTTTGGTTTGGAAAAATAGCTATTTCTACCTAACTTCTTCCTTGGTTTGCAGGCTGAAAATGATGCCAAACATCATGATCGACTGAGCAGTAAACAGCTTTTCTTCCAAAATATAGATTATGCGCTTGACCTATTTCTGATATATGTCCTAACACTCTCAATTTTTCCCGGATTCTTGTACGAAAACACAGGGGAACACAAGCTGGGAGCATGGCAAGTCCTCATTCACTACATAACATCAGTTCTGATAGATTTTTAACTATCGTTTGGTACACGTGATTGTCTTAGTTCACATTGAAATGCTTATGGTCTCTCATGGTGTTGCAGGTATGCCCTTGTCTTGATAACAATGTACAATGTGTGGGACTTGATATCAAGATATATTCCCCTTGTTGAGTGCTTAAAGATGAAATCCAGGAAGGGCATAATGATTGCAGTACTTAGTCGATTTGTTTTCGTTCCCGCTTTCTACTTCACAGCAAAGTATGGTGATGAGGGATGGATGATCATGCTTGTATCCATCTTGGGACTAACAAACGGTTACCTCACTGTTTGTGTCTTCACAGCAGCACCCAAAGGCTACAAGGTTAGTCCACAGAATTCCTTTTCTTTGGTTCCAATATCTGAGAATAATACATTTAATTTTGCAGGGGCCTGAACAAAACGCGCTGGGAAATTTGCTTGTTTTGTTCTTGTTAGGAGGAATTTTTGCAGGGGTTGCTCTTGATTGGCTCTGGCTCATAGGCAAAAAGAATGCCTTCTAAATTTGAAGGTTGGTTTGCAGGCGAATCTAGTGCAGGGGGAGAAGGAAGAATGTTAAAAATTAATTTTCAATTCGTAAAACATTACGTCTTGTCCTGTCCTTAGAAATCAGGCACTTCAGGATTATTATGATTTCCAATTCACATTTGTCGTTTGGGCTTTTCGGTCTTTAAGTAAAATGTTAGAAAACTAACCATGATCAAATTTAGGATAATTTTTTTAATACAATTTTCCAATCGAAACTTATTTATTGAATAATTTAAAATTTTCCAATCACAGATAAGTAATTGAATCATATTTGATTTATATTTTTACAAAAAAAATTTCAAACTATCAGACACAAACTATCCTCGTGTCTAATTTCTAATTGAATCACGGAGTAGATAAAATGAATTCAACTATTTGAGAGGAAAAAATAAGAGTATTAGCTTTTTATGCTTTTTCCTATTTATAAAAAAAATTTAAAGACTTTGTGTCTTATTAAAGTAAAAAATTATAATTTAATAAAATTAAATATGTTATATTTAATTATTGAAGTTTTTAAATTTTTATTAAGTTCAATTTAATTTAAATTGATTTTTTCTTTCTATGTGATCCATTAGCTTCTTAATGTTTAATTCTTGAAATTACTAAAATTTTATTAAGTTCAGCTTAATTTAAATTGATTGCTATTTTATATCTGGTTCATTAACTTCTTAATATAATGATAATGATAATAAATTATAATTTTATTTCATAATTAGAACTAGATAAATTAAAATTATATTTAATTTATCTTTAATTATTTAATTTGACAATTTACAATCATAAATCAAAATTGACTTCTAATAATATGTTATGACTACCCAAATATTAAGAATGTCAAACTGATTTGACTCAAAGTATCTATACATGATTATAATATATAATTTAATAATTTCGTCTTCTAACGTTTCAATTAGGAGTATATAATTATTGTCTACACTTTTAAATGCAATCATGTTCATTACTATTAATTAGTAATTCATTACAATTTTTTAAATCTCAATTCACTTTGGTAAGAGAATTCATTAAATCACTACTGATGAAGAGCAATAGAACATTCTCCTTAATTACTTTAGAGTAACAAATCTTTTATTGATTTAATCAACTATCTCCAAATGATTATACTATATCTAAATACTACTGACTGACCTACCATAAATATAATAGGTCATAATTAGCATCAAAATATAATAATTCTCAAATTAGATACTTTGGTAATTATAAGTGTAAGGACCAATTATACAATTATTATAATAAGAAAATCCATAAATATAAGTAATATTCCATTTATGATCCTCACAATTAGCTAGTTCAGTAAAATTATTCTCTAATAAAAACCTACATATGTATTTAAGTATCTCTATATTTTGATTTATAAGATCAACTACTTTCTTTATAAGAAAGAAACACAATATGCGTTAGTTTTACTGTTTCATCAATACCTCCGTTTTGATGAAACTACAATTAAGAATAATTTAAGAATGATACATAAATGCAAATTAAATCTCTTAATTATGATTTTATCATAATTTCAGTTGTACAATAATTATTCTAATGATTTTACCTTCAATATTAAAATATCAAATATAATTAATAAAATATATAAAAATAAGGAATACCTTTATTAATTAAAAATAATAATGTCATTCATAAAATAGTAACTAACTGATTATCTGTATGGGTCATAAATTAAAATCATTTACTTGCATTAAAGCCAATCACATATGCATCTAATACCATAACCATCCATGTATCAATCATTTCTCTTTTAAGACAACTTATTAATGAAAAGATCTACAAGATTTTCTTTAACGGGAACCAGTCTAATGCTATATCTTTTGCTTCACTATTTCCCTAATCAAGTGAAACTTTTTAAGTATAGATCGGATTGTCAATGCCCTCAAAATTAATTATGATTCACTAAACTCTTGTAGTAGTCGTGAAGCCAGGCCGAGTCTTAAAAGAACTAAATACTGATTTCTTAATTCCATTTTACAAAATAAGGAGGGGATTTATAACTAATTAACTAATGAACTAGAATAAATCAACTGAATATGAAGAGTGAGAAATTCAATTTTAATTAACTATGATTCAAGGAAAGACCTCATCCAATTGTAACTTTGATAATTGGTTTAGAAAGAATATTTTTTTGCAATTCAAATAGTTCGTTGGAAACCTATTATGATAGCCATAATAAATCTCAAATTTTCCTAAATTTATTGGTTTAAATACATCATTTAAATAAAAACTTACGATTAATTGATTGGGTAGGATAACATTCCATATTAATTGAATAATAGCAATAAGCTTAGTGAAAAAGACTAAACCCTAAGTCAAAAAATTGAGATAGCTATAACTATTCAATTTAATTCACTACAAGAAAATTTGGTTTCAGCAACCAAATTCTCAGCAACCGTAGTAAAATGGTTGCTAATTATATACATTTTGCAACCAAAAATTATTTGGTTGCAATATATAAGTTACGTATATTTTTTACCGACTAATCAATACTTGGTGGCTATAGATGGTCACTAAAACTTTCAATTCATAGATAATAATATAACGACCAAACTTAACAATTTTAGTGACAACTTTAATGGTCGCTATAGAAAATTATTAATAACAACCAAATTAACAATCAACTATTGAGTGGTCATTACAAGTATTTCAAATTTTTCATGAGCAACCAATAAATTTGGTTGCTAATTTTACATGACTTCTTTACAGCAGCCACACACTACAAGAAAACAAGCCCTTTTGCGACGTTTTAAAAACGTCACAAAAGGTCCTAAAAACGTCGCAGAAGAGTATTTGTGACGTTTTAAAAAACGTCGCGAAATGTGGTGTAGACAAAAGTTTTCCGCAACGTCGCGAAAAACGCCAACATTCCACTATGTTTTGTGAAACGTCACAAAAAAGTTTGACAATCTTGTCTAACATTTCGCGACGTTTTTAAAACGTCACAGAATGTGAAGAAATTCTCGACGTTTGTTTTCGCGACGTTTCTTATGCAATGTTTTTATTATTATTTGTATTGTTTTTTATTATTTTTCCATGTTTTCGAAAATCATATTAATTTAATAATTTTAATAATTATTTTTTAAAATACAATTTTTTAATCTTATTTGTTTAAT